>DF240799.1:49393-97659 GCA_000507305.1 Breviolum minutum Mf 1.05b.01
TTCATCACTTAGGCAATTACTCAGTTAATCCGACAGTCTATCAGTCAATTAGTCAGTTAGCTAGTTACTCAGTTGGTCAATGTTTTTGCTCTGACATCTGTCACTCACAGCAATCAATCTCTCCTATACGTTTCCTACTCTTGAAACTTCCGCCACCGCCTTGTGCGGTACTACTGGAATATATATGTATATGTGTGTATGTATATAAATATATCTATATGTGTACATATATATATATACAAGTATGTATATATAGTATGTATGAACATATACATATCTATATGCATATGTACGTATACTCTTGCATCTGCATCATTAAATATCATTATTATTGATATTATTGTCATTATATCATGTATTCTCATTGTCCCTATTTTTGTTATTGTTGTTATCATACATTGTATCATGTATCATATTTACATATCCGTGGCCAGATTTCAGGGAACAGCCTAGAACGTACTTCAGCACTGCTAGTCTGTATTGGCACTGCAAGTCTGTGAAATCTCAACGCCTGCAAGCATTCAGTGCTTCCATGAAGGCCGCTTTCTTGCCTCGAATTCCAGTACCTTGGCCCAGTGAAAGTTGCAGCACCAGCCGCTTGCCACACTTGCCACTTAGGACCCAGCTTAGCATCTCCCTTAAAGCGTCAATGGAAAACTGCCAGGCACGATCCTTTGGCAGAATCAAAATACATCCAAATGAACCACAAGAAACGCTGACCGTCACTGAACTGTCTTATATGAATTCAAGACTTAGGTGATCGTTGAAATCAACCAACTCTTGCACTATCAAGCACTGTTTGCGCACCTTTGCACACCCAGACATCACATATTGAAAGGCTTCCTCATCTGGAATCATTTCACGCTCCTGCACGCCACAGGCATGAAAAAAAAAATGTCGAAATGTCATAACCCCAAACTATCCACCTGAAAAATGAACACGGGGAATAACGGCACCAGCTGATTTGCTTTGCACCTTGATTTCTCCCAAGAGCCCCAGACCTCGTTGCCTGAAAACATGATCCCCAGCTCTTGAGTCATGTCAGTGTGACTGAAAATTGGTATTTAAACCACCTTGAAAGTGGAGAACTCCTACCTAGTGCTAACCAACAGGCTCTTGAATATCAGACTTGAGTACTTCATACATGTCAGTGCTGCCACTGCTTCACTTTCTCGCAACACGCACGGATCGCAGCAGAGAATGCAGGTACCTTCAGAAAAGTTTGGTCAACACCAAGATCAAACCTTTTAATAAGGTTAGAAGGTGCGAGTAGGGCACTCCAGGTTGAAAGTCGTTGTCTTTCATCTCCTGTAAACAGCCCAAGGCCTGGCCAGGCGCCATTTCACCTATGATTTCTTGATCCCGGATCAACATTTGCACATATCATGCCCTTGCAAGATGTCAGACCTTCTCCCATTTCCTTCTTCGACCCCACCTCAGCTTGAAAACACAGCCCACACAGCCACACGGTCGGAAGGTTTGTAAAAAATCGCTCCAAGCTATTGGCTTAATCATCTCCCTTTCATATGCAGCTTGCAGGCCTTAGTCCATTTCTCTATTTTTCGCAACAATGTCTAAAACAACGAGGTGTTTTGTTTCAACACTGTGGCTACATCTTCCAGCAAACATTCATTCGTTGAGTCCGATGCTTGCCAAGGTGGACTTATATTCCTGATGGGACAGGTCCCCTTGAATCCTGCCAGAGAAGTTTTGCTATGTATGGGCTACTGGCTACTGGATGTTAAACCATCAACAGTCTACTCATGTCACCCTGGAAGTCATCAACAGACCTTTAATGAGTCCTCTGCCGCAGCTCCCGTAAGCTCACAGGAAAGACGTGCTTTCGCGCGAATGCTCTCGGACAATCAAGCCTTGGTAAATAAAGTCGTTCGAGATGATGCTACGCTCTTCAGCCCTATTCCGAACATTTCATTTTCTAGCCTGAGGCACCAACAAGACGTTTCCTAAAAGTATCAGCAGGCACAGGAGACAGACCTTAGCTGGATACGCCTCCAAACAAGTGCTGCGAATTCGCCAAACTGACTGAGATCGCTGACATGCGCTGCACCTGTGGACAGCCTGTGGTAGAAATTGTTTTTCAGTCACACGATGTTTAATACCTAAGGCTAATCTATCTTCAAAGAATATTGGGGGGGTGGGGTAAGTTCTTTGGCAATCTTGTACAGCATGGCAGGCAATCAGAAGATTCCACATAAACAACTAATGATAGACACCTTTTCCATAAGACATTACCCCAGAATAAGCTGGAAGCATATCTCTGGCCTCGAAGTCTTTGCCATGTCATCAGGCGTGATATCAATGTTGGTCTATGTGCGATCAACTTATGGAATCTTTTCATTTTAAGCTCATGATGTGCCATCTGAAAGTATCTCTAAACATTTTTAAAAACGGGAAATGTATGTCAACAGAAAGTTTTATCAAATCCAAGAAGACTCATTTCCAGCTTTGATGTGCAATTTGTACTGCTTGCTGGGTCAAAAAATGCCGTTTTTTGTGGAAAGGTGTTGTGCTTCAAATAGCAGATGGCTGAACCGACCAGTTTGGAGAGCTTTCACCAGCTCATTGAGGTGCAAGAAAGGAATCGAAGGTGTCATCTCAAGGGCCTCTTTTCCATCACTCACGGTGAAAACTTTCCCTGCAAACACGCCCTTTCAGAAGCGCCGCGTCTTACGCTGGGCCTCATCTTGAGCAGTGCTACCAAGTGCTACCAAACGATTGTTGAAACACTGAACCTGAGCATCAGCCCTACCATAGCAAGCCCCTGGCCCTCACATGAACACAACACAAATCAACACATCTGAAGCTCTGAGCCCCACTGTCTCTGGTCCCACTGCAGGTGGACTCGGAGCAGGTGCAGTTTGAGCCTAGCATTTCCACAGAGTTGGCGATCGATGGCAACATCAGAGCTTTGGCAGTGTCCCTGGGCCTGAGGTTTCGAAGGTTTTGAAGACGTCTTCAAAGGTTCGCAGTCAGACGCCCAGTAAGCCTACAAAAATTGCCAAAGAGGTCAGGTCTTTTGATGTCCACTCACACATTTAAGACCAACATCCCAGGCACCTCAATATCTTCAGGCATCCAGTGGACTTTGTACATCTCCTGCAACCTGGAAAGCACTGGATGTCAACACCAACACCAATTGATACCGGGAAAGCTCCGCTTTTTTATAAGCGCCAAACTGTTGAAAGGTCACTTCCTGGCACAAATCCAGGTGACTCAAACTCACAAATTGGTCGAAACCTCATATGACCAACTATCAAGGCACCGTCACTATTGAAACGATATTGAAGTCGGCACTTGCTCTTTAACTCCCATGCTGCTCTGTTGTTTGGATCGAGAACATGGGGCCTTTCCACTCTCAGGATCAAGGCGAACTTCTTCACCCTGGCACTTGCAGCACTTATCTGGCTTAACTACTTTGACATTTCAAGTTGTTCGCTGACTTCAGGCAATGCTCAACAGCACTGCCAGTGTGCTGAAGTGGACCTGCCTCAACCTCGCCATCTCCAGTATCAGCTGCCTCAAGTCCAAACTATGTCGATGTCTGGTACGTACCCTTGAGTCCAAAAATGATGATCTATGAATGTCCAAATTTTATAGGTCATAGGTCAACATAATAGTATTATTTGAGAATATATATTTCATTATATTTTGATAAAGTATGATAGAGTACATCGGGTGCCTCTACAGTCTCTTGTGCTGGCGCTGCCGCCGGCGCTGGCGCTGGCGCTGCACTAGCTTTGGCAGCAGCTTTGGGAATGGTACGCGGACGGGCCTGCATCAACCGCAAGAGTGACTATGAGAGATGTTGTACGAAAAGGTTTGACAAAGTCCTGAGATGTGTGCAGAACGCAGTAGTCTTAAAGAATCTCTTGACCGAATTATTCTAACTGTCAGTCCACCAAAAAAGAAGACATGAAGACAAACACTTGCCTCTGTCATTTCAGGAGGGCGCTGTGCGTTTAGGATCGCTGTGGCATCCGCCCTGAGTGTGTGAAATCCCCATGACTTCTTCGCAGCATCAGAATTGCTAACGATCTCTTGCCGCCTCAACAGCAATCGAAGTTCATCTCCGCCTTTTATTTAAGGATTCCTGCCAATGGATTTGTAACTTTATAAACTCATAGTATTCACGTATATACTAGATACTGACTCTAACATGATTGCTTAGGGATTGATCGACCATGTCACATCTGTTTATAGAATCCAAGTTTTAGCAAAGCAGATCTTGCTTCTAAGATCTAGGGTCAAAACGCTTCGGGCAAAGGACACTTGTCTGGGTGGGCCTTGGCCACTGACACGCGACACCCAGGTTTTAGAAACTTCAATCTGGCAAAGAGCTTCCCAAAAGTTGCTGGTTGATTTCAACCCATTTGAAAAAATATGATCATCAAATTGAATCATTTCCCCAAGGTGGGGGGTCTGAACTTAAAAAATGTTTGGAAACCCGGGAGGTTTCCCACCAACCAGCCAACCAGGGACTAGGACACCCCACCAGCAAGTAGATTCTTCGTGGATCCAAGGGAAGCTCAGAGCCTCGAGCTCGTGCTTCTGCAATTTTGGTCCAGACCTCCAGGGTGTTTTTTTTGGTCAAAATGTTTCAAGGAGAATCCAGTAGTCAATGTACTAGGTGAATCATATAAATTCATATAAATTCATATAAACTCATATGAATTCAGATGGCATCTATATAAAAATTCAGATTTAAGGCCAAGACAGATGAACTTCCAAAGCGGATGGCGATTCGAACCACCAAAGCTGCTTCGTACCTTGGATCAAATAAGCCATGCCAACGGGAAAATCTGTGGAAACTGCTAGGCATCCCTGCTTCACCCGTTCATTGCTCTCACTGTCTTGCCAAGCTTGAGCTTCACCTGTGATCGACTTGGAGATATGAATGACAGGGTTTCACTAGTGATGCATGGTGGGGGAAGGTTTTGGAAGGTTGAGCTATGTTCAAATCTGGAAATGAAGGGCGCGATTGGACCAAAACAACGACAGGCGTGCATTCCGCCAAAGCTTGCTCGTCTGCAACTTCTTGCCTGCGAATAGTGTCACGATGTTGCTCACAGGGTCCACTTAAACCAAAACAAGCAAGACAAGAAAGCCCACATCACTTTAGGATCTCTTAGAAAGGCTGCTTTAAAATGGTTCCAACATGTTTCAAGGAAAATACTATGTTTACCATCAAAATTGTGTTTTTCAACTGCTTCTTTTCCTCAAAGGGACCAATGTGTTTGTGCTAAGCATCCAGCTGTGTGGCTTCCGAGCGTCTCTTGGCTCTGGCTGCCTGGCTTGTTGACATCAGGCCACGGCGGCCACTTTCCACCATACTCATATTATATATAGTAGGAATATGTAGGAATGATAATAGATAGCAACATAATGTAAATCATATATACTGCAATTAATCCTGATAATAGATAAACCTCCACTCTCCAAAGACTTTCTGATGCTGTGATAGGCAACTCCCCCTCGTTTCGGTGGAAAAACAAAAAGACTCGCCCTTACCATGGCTTCAGCCTCGCGTTTGGCTTGTTTCTCCTGGCAGGTGCGAAGCTTCCGAGCCGGGTCAGCCATTTTTTGCGGATTATCCATCAAGGAGATCCTATGGACACTTCATCTAATCCAAGGACCACTGCAAACAATCCTTCCGTGCCTTTAGAAATGTCAGAAACTGTTGAGAGTAAGAGAGTGCGGAAGTAAACAAACATTGGACATCAACTGCAAGCACAACTCTGACAGCATTGTTTCTTCTTTGTGGCCTCCTCTTCTCGTTGTTTACGTTCCTTCAGAGCATTGAGCCTGAAGTATGGAACTGCAAGTTTCACTGTTTCACTGTTGCGGAAAACAACCGTATTTCTACCATCGCCAAGTGGCCCCAGATGCGATCTCACTGCCACATCCTGCACTGGCATGCTGGCCGGAGCAGATTCAGCAACAGATCGACCTGATCTTGGCGAATCAAAAAAAAACTCCCTTCCCACATGCTCTATGCCATCATGAACAATCTATCGCCAACCTGCTTCCTGCCCCTGAAAAAAAATATAAACTCAGCATTCGTCCTGAGGCATCTAGTTCCAAGTTTGGTCCCCCCATTTTTTCCCCTTCTCCACTTCGGCATCCCACGCATGGCTTCTACATGTGCTCGCTGCGCATCACTTCCATGAAACCCCCCTCTGACACCAGGGGAAGCCACATGACCTCACAAGAAAGGTTCACATTGTTCAACGATGCAGCTTAACCAGAATTCACCGCCCCAAATCTTAAACAACGAAAGCATAAAGGAGTGCATTACATAGCCCATCCTCGCCTGAAGACATAGTACTTGCAACAGTACTTGAAGCCCCACGACCTATGCTTCAAATTTCAACTCATGGCTATTTAGCTCCATAGCATTGACCTTGAATTTGAAGACTTGTTCCATGTGCCTTGTCCTTTGTTGCTGTCATAGTAGCTTCCACCTCAGTTTTTTTTCGCTCCGGTCGATCATTCAACGAAGAATCCATCAATCGAGTGCCGCGAATCCACTGAAGCGAAACCAGCCTCCATTGCCACTTTGGGAAGTTTCACCAGCGGAATAGTAGCCTGACATCCAAGGTCTGACACAGCAAAATGCTGGAAGAAAGCAACCCGGAAAAATAAAAATAAAACTTTCCCATCGTCATAATTAGTACATAAATACGCAGAATACAGAATTTATGTTTAATTTAATCCATACATATGCTGCGTCATGTGGCTTTCGTTCACAAGCTCTAACAGGTAGCTTCTGCTATAGTTTCATCAACAAAAGTTGCGACTTCACCGTCCGCCTCCACCTCCTCCACCTCCATAACCTGCTTTGCGTCCACCTGCATTGCTTTACGTATTGGAGAAGAGATATAGTATCTCGAGCACACTTCATTGAAATGGGATGCATGAAATTTAACCACCCTTCCGAATGAAACAAAGACTCCCGAACTTTCAATGACGTTTGCCTGGTTGTAAACTCGCTTTGGCTTCAGCGGAGGGTTCAGAGGGTTCTGCACCAACCTTCCGTTCCGCTGTGCAGGTAGACTTTCTTCAAAATGTTTGCTCCCACTTAACAGCAAGATGCTTGGAATCTCAGGGAACCTTCTTCTGTAGCATACGCAACGACATCGCTCATTGATGTTTCAAGTCCACAAACAAAGAGGCACAGAGATGCAAAGCCCCCTAGGAGTCCGAAATCTAGGTCTTTGAATGATTTCAAAAATGTTTTTAAAAAAAAAGCGTTATGGCTTGCTGCATATTGATAATGAAGCTTTCTGGATCTTAGCTGTGCAGATCTGAAGCTGCAGCTGCGACATATTCGTTAAGAGACAAAGCACTACATGGATGGGACTGGAAAAAGGCTGACAAAGAAAGGGGTTCTATTGACTTCACAATGAAACAGAAATGGAAGTGAGAATGTCTTCAACAATGTCCTTGGCACCAATGTATGAAATCTTATAAAGTAACCTCAGCAACCCTTGTCAATACAAGAATTCAGAATACTCTTCGGGCAACATAGGTTTGACACCGAGACATTGCGGACTTTTCAGAGTGAACACCGGCATGGTTGTCGGTCTTTGGCAGGAGAGGTTCTACGCTCAAGCGGATATCCACTTGCGGACCCTTACTCCTGCAGCAAGCGCCCAGCAGTCTGCACAACTGGAAGGGCAACGCATGGCATGGGACAGACCCAAAAGTGGGCATTTCTGTGCACAAGTCACGTTGCATACCGTTTAGTCAACTAAACACCTGGCAACATCCACAATTTATAAACACTGTTCTTCTGCTTCACAAAGCCCACGGAGTCTTTCACCAGTTTCACCCCTCATAGTGCTCTCATAGCCAGCTTGTTGTGGCATTGGCACTTGATGTGAGCTTTTCTATCGCCTCCCTGTCTTGAGAGCCGCATTTTAGGAGCTTCATTCGAAAATGGCCTGTCAGTGGCGCGCCAATAGGGGTTCCTAGTGACCTACCGTTCCTCCCATCATGGTTCAGTGGAAAATCACCCCCTTCAATGAAAGGAAACTAATATATTGGAGATAGTATCAGCTCCACCACATCACCGCAATTCAACCCAAAATTCTTGCCTCAAAGCCCTCACGCAGGAACTTCTGGTCCAGAGACTGGAGCCAACATCGTGAATTTGTGTCATGTGGGATACAAAGGTATGTGAAAAATGGAGGAATCGTTGGGATCCCATTCAGATTCTATGGGAACATTATTACAGCCATTGGGATCTTACACCCGATCATCTGTTGTGTGGATGTGTAACTCATTTAAATCCCAATGGCTGCATTTGACACATTCAAATCGTTCCACGATTAATGGCTTGCAAAGGGCAAAGGGTAAGACTTGCGGGAGGACCTGCTTTGACATCATCAACGTCATCAACTGCCCCTTGCTAGAACATCCAAAGATGTTTTGTATCAAGATGTGCAATGATCTCTCACGACAGAGAAGCACACTGCCCATGCCTTCCCAATAAACACGATCTTCGAAACCTTGCAGTCAAGAGAGCCCAATAGAAAGATCACAAAAATTGATAGAACAAAATTGTTTAAAAATGCAAGAAAAGCATCGATCTTCATCAAAGAGTAAACCAATGCTTTGAAGCGAAGCTGCTGTTCAATGCTGTTCAAAGTTCAATCAAAAACGTCCAACTTCGAAAGCCCAAAGCGATGATCCTCCCACTTCGCCTTCTTCTCGCCTGGCGCCCATGGGCCGGCATCATCTTCATCGCTAATGTCCATGACCTGGCATTGCTTGGAGGTGAATGCAAAGATTTCTCGTGTAAGCTTCAAGGTTGAGGAAAAAAACAGACCAAATGTGCAACAAAAAAAAACATAAATTAGAAATGAGCAGATCTTCCTGACTCCTGTCTTTAACACAAGTGTAATGAGACTGAAACTGCCAAGATGTCTTTTCCTGCGGCTTTGCTCTAACTCAGCCCAAACATGTCTGCTGGACCGCATGGAAAACATGCTTGTAAGGATGCCCCTTGACCGCCAAGATGGCCTATCAACAAAGGTGTCCTTTTTGGTTGGTGAATCAACTCATCAATGCCACCCAAACCGACTCAACAACCCGACTGATCCCGAGCCTTGATTCGGAAAATTGTTCCTCGTTCTGGTGGAAGCTGTCCTGCAAAACGGCAGAAAGGATTAAAACGAAAAAGACCCAGCGCAGGGTTTCCCGGCCTAAAGACTGCATCCAGGCACTTAGCCGCCGGGGCACGATCTCACCCTGCAGAATATAAATGTCCATTTTTTTTCGAAGTGGTGCTATTCCTTGCCAAGTGCAACTTCTCCCCCAGGCGCCCGAAGCAAGCTTTTTCCGGGCACACAGCGAAATGGTTTAGATCTCCAGCTTCAAGTTCACAACCTCTTCCGACAATCAAGTGGAGGAATGTCAATCACCCTCTAATGATGTCATTCAACAGCAGCCAGCGCCAAGTCTTTGTGGCAGCTGCGTGACCTACACTTTGTCTTTGTTGCTCAGCAGCTCAATGAAGTTTCGGCCCTGCAATCAGAACATGAAGGCTTTTCGTATCATCAAAGAAAAAACAAAAAGAATTGGGAACACATGGTCTGGAACATCCCAAAAACCCATGAATAGAAGAGGAAGGTTAGTAAAGACTCAAAACATTTCTTTAAAGAAATCTGCAAGCAACCCAAATCTTCAACTCTGGCCTGACTCAAATAGCTCCAAGCTCGGCGAAACTCCTGAAAAACACGGTCAACTGTCCACTGTTGGGTTTTTTGGCCCACCAAAACCAACCTTGCAAAGATCTCCTTGCGGATTGAGTTATGTTGGGATGCATCCACATTGGCCACATCTTTTCCAACCTGCAAAGATCTGGAAGCTTGCATTATCATCCTGTTGTTTAACAAAGGCCACAGTTGACGAACATGGCCTCAAAAGGGTTGTCCACCACGAGGAAGCACTTTGACCTTCTAAGGAATCTTTGTCTTTTAGGCTTCTGTCCACTAGTGACTTGTAAATCTTGGGCCACCTGACGTACAAAGTTTGCGGTTGGAGTCTGAGCTTCTGGCTCGTCCCCAGGAGGAAGTACAGATCGCGTATCTCGAATCCGGAGGATACCACTCCTGACATGGCAACAAAGCGGGGGGGGGTAAAAGGGCATGAAGGGCCGGCTTCATTTTGAACCCTTCGCCCACCTATATTCGTGACCAAAATAACGGAAGAATTCAAGAAGTAGGGTGCCGACATCTTCCTGCCAGGGTTTTCATGCATGAAACTCTCTCTTCAAGCTACGCCCAAACATGCCAAAGCAATCCTTGTTGGGTTCGCGAGAACCTCTCAAGTAGGCCATCTCCTTTTCTATCTGGGCAGGATCTGTGCAGAACCTTGGCGTTTTTTAGTACTTCCACAGCCACATTAAAAATGATGAAACTCAGTCCCCAACCTGCAATCCACGCCATTGATGTATCTGGCCTTTTGGTTCTGGCTAAATGCCATGTCCTGGGACCACCGGTGTCTAACGCATCTTGTACGAATCAAGCAGGACAACTGTTGGAAATAGGAAATATTCCCACACCTTTGACTTCCACTTCCGAGGAATGACAGTGAGCGATTCAACCATGTTCAAACTAAACGAATTCGCACCTGCAAGGAAGGTAAGATAGGTGGGTCACGACGCTGAAGAAAGTGTATCAGCATTAGCACCTGACAGACGATTGCAACTTGGCTGGTGGCGGCTTTCCTGTGTTCAAGAAACTTCAATTGAAAACAATGGAAGCAAAACCAAATCACAACCTAAATCTATTTGGTGAATCTGGTATTAGTACCAATCGTTTGTATGTGAACTATGAGACGAATCACCAACCTCATTGACTCAACCGTCATGATTTATAGCTTCAAAAAACCCAAGGAAGTAAACTCGGTGCGAAACGTGCCCTGTCAACCCATGCTGCCCTGTTCACTAAGAGGTTGGCCAAGGAGAAGGAAGAGAGTGTCCCCCGACCTGTGGGTACATGTGCCATGGTCAAGAGCTATGGTCAAGAGTTACCGACTTATGATCCCTTGCTGATAGGGCTCAGTATGATTCGTCTATATACCGATATGCCTGAAAATTTGGACAGCGAAGGTGCAAGCAAGAGCCACAAAGTCTTGCCCCAACCAGCTGGGGAGTCAAATCTTAAGAGACAGGTTGATAAACAGACTTGATGACCCATGCACAAAAGTATTAATGTATTGAAATATCCCAAGAGACAAATCATGATACTCTACATCTTGCACCAAAAACACTCCTTGATTTGCCTGAAAACCCATGGCTCGTTAAAAATGCTTTCCAAAACCACCACTGCTGGGCAAGTATCCATTCCTTGGCTTTCCATTTTGTGCACCACAACTCACACCGTTGATGCAAGTCACTTCGGTCGTTGATGCTTCTTGCAGCAGCCCAGGCCTGGAACATTCAAGTGTCATGGTGTTGTCATAAATGATCATTTCCAAAGAAGCTGAAAGAAGCTGCACGGGCTTCCCCTGCCCTTCCTGGACGAACAACAATTTCACGAAATTGACACCAAAGCTGTTCGATGCTGTCGGAATGACCAAAAGGTCTGATGACCACATTCGGACATGATACTTCCATTGCCTTCACACAAAGTCCCAGCGTGCGCAGTCTATCATCAATGCGAACATAGCGTCCCACAAGCCTGCACTTACAAATCATCCTAGCTACGATCATGGAATGCTCTTGGTTGGCTCTTCCACTTTTGTTGCTAAGCATGCACATTCCTAACTTGAGGTCTTCATGTTCACTCAAATCACTGTGCTGTGTCCTCTCTCTTCACTTGTGTCTGTTCACCAATTCTTCTCCCCAAACACACGGTTTTTGCTGCCTCGAATTTACAACCGCCAGGATGTTGTTGACACTAATGTCACATGATACCATTCCAGGCCTTTCGAATCGGCTGGAAATCTTGGCTCCAAAACAACCCATCGACATGATATTGGAAGACGGCCTAAGTGGAGCCCAGTGGAGGATGGGCACCTGAAGCAGCAAAAAACAGCAACATCCAACAAGATCCTTCCAGGCATCCTTGAGTTCGTGTTCCCAACGTGGTTTTAACATTTGAGTCCATGCCTGTGCTCCGAAGCGAGCCTCCACATGATGAGTTTGTGCCTGAAAGCTTCAAGGATGCGCCAGGTGTGCACTGAAAACAACAGATATACCTTGGTTTCTTTTCCAAATGCTTAAAAGTCGTGAATGAAGAGCTACACCTGACACTCTGACTCCCTGTCAAGCTCCGAAAATTGGGTCACGTTGAGCCTTAATCAGCTCAGCGGAAATCTCACGGAGGACCTGTGGAGTTCAATATACAGTCGTGTGGAAGGTTCAGGCTTCAGCTCCTGATTCAAGACTTTCACCAACCCAAAAATGAGCCTGTATCTGAGCACTTCTTGTAGTAGCTCCTGTCAATCATAACGCTGCACTTGATTCAGTTGATTGGCAAGGTTTCAGTTCTCATATGTCAATATATGTCACATAAATACATGCCAACAAAAGTTCGACAAATGACGGTTACCGTCACACTGTAGTCTCTCCCAAAAATGATGCGGCTGGTCCTGGTACCCGCACCTCGATTCCCAGAGTTCATCCCATTTTTCCACATCCAAAAACTCAACTGCTAGGGATGGCTTTTTAAACAGATGCATCCAAGGTTCACAGACATCCACATCACTTGTAGGTGTCCAAAAACCTTTAAAAGAAAGAAAAATGACTCAAACAAAGGGGCACCACATGAATCAGCTAAAAACATTTCAGTGTGATCTGGGAATCCTACCATTAACCACTGAGCCAAATGGAGCAACCTCAGCTCCATCCTCAGCAGGTGACATGTTGCTGTCATGGGGTGGACATCCCAAATGATCATGCAACATTTGAGGTATACGCAATGATTTCGGCCAAGTGTTCTCGGAGCCTGCAACTGAGGTGCGACACGAATCAAGATGCCCAAGATTGCCCCAAGTTGCTGATTTTCTACCCTTGCAATTTTTACACAGCTTTCCCTAGTGCAAAGATACTAAAATATCACCAACCGTGTCCACCCTATGTTGACACAATCCCAGACCTCTGGCCTCTGGAGGAACTCATCCTTCTGGATCACATGCTTTGTGCTTGGCTGTTGTTCAGCTGCATACTGCGCGATCTCCTGGTTTCATCTCCCAATTGCTGAGCTAAAACTGAAGATGCTGACATAATGTTACATATATCAGTGATCCGATAAGTGGATTTGCAGGTAACAACCGGCAGCCCAAAATCCAAAGGTCCTGACTGAGCTTTTGAGCAGCTCCAATGGAGAGGGAACCTCTGGCACTGTGGTCCTGCCTTCGCCTGCAAATCATCCAGGTGCCATGAACAGCAGTGGGACCAAACACTTAAATCATCCGGATTTGAAGCATCAAAAGAGAAGATTTCTTGCAAAAAAAAAATGGAGATATTGTATATACCACATACAGAACATATAATATATATATATATATATATCGTTTCTTGTCATTATGTTACAAAAAATTCACCCTTCCGATTTGTCTTAACAAACAAAAACCACCTCCACTGCGAGTTCACTCCTCGCAACAAAAATCCGCCTCCACCACGCAGCCAATGAAGCCGACTTTTCGAACGGACCCGTTCGAGTCACCTGTGCAGCAGCAATTGGGTCCAGTCGGGGTCCAAAAATCTGATTTTTTTCGAGCCAAAAATCATAACATATCGTAACTACTAGCCTACCAAAAAAAATGAGTGAACCCACCAAAATCCCTTGAAAAAAAAAGTTCATTTGAAAGTCGGAAACCTGAAAATTTCGGGGCAACTATTGAGAGACATACCTTTGTTGACCATGGAAACCAATATGACAATAACAGGCGCCTGTGCCAAAGTGCCACCTTGGCCGCTTGGGACAGAGGACGAAAGCCGAAGTCCAAGCCTGACGTGAGCGAATGCTTCTGTCGGTTTCTTGATGCCAAAAACCATGGGAAGGCAATGCACCAGCAATGCTGCCTCCAAGTTGTGCAAGACAAGCGCCATGAGTGTGACACTTCCATTTCATTTTCGGGCTACATCGACATGTTGCTGCTTTGCTAAACTCTTGTCTTAATAAACAGAATCAATTGCACAGGCCGCCAAGCTGGCTGTTTGGATACTTCCGCTTTCAGTAGCAACATCATGTGCTTTCCCAAGTCATATTGCTGCTTTGACCACATGTTGCCCATGAAGTTGAACAGGGTTGCCTCCCTTAAACATGGCTTTTATTACTACCAAACAACAGGAGTCTGCTGTTGATGTCGCTCAATTTGAGAACAGGGAGACAGGCTTCATCTTCAGCAGCAAGAACTATGAGTATGCACATGAAGGCTCACAGGAGCATTAGCTCTCAACGAACGTCCCCATGTCACCACAACGTCATGATCTCCTGAATAGTTTGATTTAGAGTTGTAGACACACCAAAGAATACAGTGAATGCAGGTCCGACTACACGTACTTACACATGAACGTATAGCCGAATAACCAATGATGGAAAATCACAACAACGAAAGGAAGGAGAATCCTAATGAAGGCTGTCTGTGATAAACCACTATATTATATTGATAGCTCATCAACGTCAAACGCCAGAACAGCCTCTCGGACGACAGAGAAAGAGTTGACCCGCGCATCATGTCTGTTGGCACCTGGTGCAGCACCAACAAGCAAATCATTGGTGGTTCCTATGGGTAGAAACGGATGAAACCCAAAGTTCTTTTCATCCGCAGGGACCCCGCTTCAAGTCTCCATGATATGGACATAACGACATCTCCAAATTGGGCAAGGTACCGTGTCCTCCGTGGCCATGTCCTCCACCATGGCCAGTGCCATTGTCATCTCCATGTTCCTTATATCCACCGTGACCACCATGGCTGCCGTGGCCCCCATGGCCGTGATCCTGGGACTCTAACACCATCTGGCCAACTTTACATCCAACACAGAACGCGGACCATGCCTCTGTGCAGTCGGCGTCATGACCACCATGTCCCTGTCATCGGTTGAATTCCCTTTGGGTCTCACCAGAACTCTGTGAAAAGGGACTTGGCCTCATGTCCACCATGTCCACCATGTCCACCATGTTCTCCATGGCCACCATGTCCGCCATGTTCTCCATGGCCACCATGTCCTGAACCCCCATTCAAAAACTTCTCCAGTCCCCCTTCCCAACCGGAAAAACCCTGCAGCTGACCTTTAGTGAGTTCTGGCGCTTCTTCGGCTTCCTTCTCAATGTCATCATTGACAAAGTGGCAAATGTCCTTGACCAAATGAAGGCGCAAAAAACTCTTGCAACCGGACAGACAACTTGAACATCCAATAAGTAGGTTCCGTAGGCAGCTTCCCTCATTGCAACAGAGGGTCATGGGCTCTGATATTGCAGAGCTCCGTCATCTGGCAAATAAAAAGGTGCAAACAAAGTCCGAAATGAAGCACCAAAACACTGAGACAAACCAATATGCCAATCCAAGTCTTTGCTCTTAAAAGGTTGAACAAGATTGAAAGTCGTGAAGCAGGCCCCCCCCACCTTGACCCTTCCTTTAACAGAAGGCACGACTTTGGCATACTTATTAATCTCTCTAATTCGATCCTGCACAAGATGGAATGTGAAAAAATCATGCAGGTTCACTCAGTTCACTCACATCCTTGACGACCTATTGCCAACATTCTGACTGCATAACCAAGGTCCTTCACTTTGATCGCGTCCTCTGTGCTGACAAGATCCAACTTGTTCAAGATGATCTGCCACGTCCAACAGGAAGTTCCCCCATTGATGTGTCTAATCATGCTTTTTCGATTCTGAACAAACTGCAATGCACCTTGTCAGCAAAGGCAACTTGCTGGTAAGCTTCATTGACCTGTTGACAAGGCACCAACTGCTCCGATCGCAGCCACCCCAAGGTGGGGTGGTCGGCGAGTCGCACCACTGTGCCGCGTTTTCACGCCTTGCCCTCCTCGATGGTGTCGTCCAATCGTCCAAGTAAATTCTTGCAGTCTGTCATTGTGATCACCTGACCGAGTTGATTCTGATGAACTTGGGATTTTTGTTGCATTTTTTTCGAAACCAGGATCCCCCGCCGCATCAAGTCGCATTTCTGCCCTGGCTCGATTCCCAGCAGATCGAGATGGAACATCATTTTTGAAAACTTTAAGACAAGTCCAGGAGCACGTGACTTCTGGGCTGGACATAAAGGTTCGCACAATTGGAACCGGGTCTGCCATGCCCTGGCAACAACAAAACTGGCCCAACGAGTCAACCTGAAATCTCTGAAGGCTCCTATTCCGTCGAATTAGATCATTTGGTGTTCGGTGTTCGCTGGGACACTTAAGTGCTTTTGACCATAATTCAATTGGCAGTTGCCACGTGTTAGTACATGACGCAATGGCGCAACAATTCCGAGACTGAAAATAGGAGATATGTACAGCGAGTGTTTCAATCAAGGCATCCTCTTCACCTCTACAACTACGCAGCTGATGCATTTACAACACATGCAGCGGCACCGTAGTTTCAATCATCACCTGATCAATCGTACTGCCGCCTTTGATGGCATCAATGATCTCTTGTAACCTGCGATGGTGCGATGGCCACAACATGTTTGAAATGTATAAGAGTTGCTTCAAGCATGCTCTATGTAACAAAGGCAAACTGCGAGAATTTTCGCCAGGCGGTTCTTCGTTCCTGACCATTGCTGTGGATTCCTTTGGGATTTCCACTTCACTGACAAGTGTAGACATGGCAACCTGGAGCTTTGAGGGACAAAGGTCGACCCTCGAAAATAGAACCAAAATAAAAATCCTACGACACACAAAAGACACGCATCACCCTCAGCTCCTGGGTCTCCTCCAACGTCCAAATTGATCCGAAGGTTTTTTCAGGACAAAAAAAGTGTCCTATTAATGTCCTATCTATGTGCTCCCTTTTTGAAGCCCACATGTCCGCCACTATGGCTCCGCCAGTGGTGGAAGATCGCTGGGGTGTTGGGCCATGTGCGACCCCTGTCCGTTTGCTTTGTTGACTGGTATCAAGCTTTTCCCGGTCTCCCTCACTTTCGGGACTTTGGATCACAAGCAACTTTGATTGCAACAAAGCTCGGAGATCCCATCGCTGGAAAATGTGGAGATCCGCACACTGCCCTGTTCATGTCACTTCCCGAGAAGCTGACATGGACGAGCGAGGCTGCGGTCGAAGCAACAAAGAAGCCATTAAGTTTCCGGCTATTCCGAAGTGGCAACACTTGGGACGAACACGAAGTGACTAAGTGTTCAAACAATCAAAAATATCTGCTGAGCTTTTGGAGACAAGTCCATCTGCAAGTTGTTGCCAGTTGGTGCTTGCTTCAGCTCGGAAATGGTACCTGAAGTGTCAAACATTCAGACAGCTGCACAACAAATTCCAACTGAACCATACACATCTGAAAACTGGAGATTTGCCTGCCCATACTTTGGCAGGTATGTGAATGCCAACCCACAGTACCAACTTGACAGTACACCACTGAGGAATCTCGCTGTAGAAAGCTCGTTGTGCCGCTCTCTTTCAGCATCTGAAAGATCTGAACGATTCACCTGCTCATCCGAAAAGCAGGTTGCAAAACATCTGTTTTTTTGGCAGAAACATGCGTTCCAATGGCGTTCCAAAGCACTTTCAGTTGTACAATTCTCGGGAATGGAAATGGGACTCTGCTGCGTCGCACCTCAAAACTTTTGATCACCTTCCTCGCTGTCGCCTGCTTAGCCAAGAAAATGATTTGTACAAAGGTCTGAACCCTTAGTTTGTTGAAGAATCAGTGTAAGGTAGCACCTTTGGTCTCATCATACACTCATGTTTTAGTCGAGTGGTTCGCGAGTGGCACATGAACATGTAAAAGCAAGCCTTGTCCGTTAACCAAATTACAGTAAAAGGTGACCACATTTAAATGGCACAAAGCCAACAAACTCACAAGAAGAGCCACTTGCAGATCCATGTTTTCATACTGCGCCTCTCTCATAAACTGGTAGGATTTTGGTTGCTGGCGTTTGTAGAGTTTTTCAGCATCGTGCAGCGACTGATACTTGCCACTTCCCAAAACTATATGCTGCGTTACGGCAAAAACCCTGGTCCATTCTTGCACCTAGCTTTCTGTGCACCGCAAGCACAGCAGTAGGTATTCAGATTGCAGCACGCATAACAGCAATCATTGCCTCCTCGAGTTCATTGAGAACGAGGTCTTTAGCTTTCCTTGCACCTGCAGTACCAAGCAGTTGACCCCACAAACCTTTCCCATCAATGAATCGTTGAGGCTCCGTGCTAATGAAGCTGAATTTGCGTTGGGTCACCTCACCTGGATACCCAAAAAATCCCAAACAAATCCCACCTTCTTGGCTTCAATAAGGCTTCCTAGAAAGCTGAGTGCCCAGCTCAGAAAAGGCTTTAGCATCCACCTGAAACACGCATTTTCGCCATCAGCGACCGAAGACTGGGGAGGCTGGAAGACTGGGAGATCCAAACCAAATGGTCTGAGCAGCAGTGGAGAAATCCACCAGAATAATGCGGCACATTCGCTCAGCGAATACCTCAAACCGCCCCACCCTCCCCCCCCCAAAAAAAAGGGAAAACAACTCCAAACCGGGTCAACAAAACAGCTCCATGTGCCATTTGGATTCCAGCAAATGCAACCCCCCCCAAAAAAAAAGTGTCATGTGCCATTGGATTCCGATTCACAACACCTCGATGCAACAACTCTTGGAACTTCTGTAAGATACCAACGCAGCCCATTGAGTCTGCCAAATCCTTGACCTTGGTCGAGAGAATTTCTTCAGTTCCAAGGGCGACTCAGGGAAGGGGTTCCAAACGGCAGGAAAAAAACTTCAATCCGAGAAGAGCACTGCAGTATAGTCTGCATTCAGCCGTGCTTGCAATCCATGCATGTCCACCTGAAAAAAACTCAAAAATCGAAATAGTTCGAACATTTCTGGTGCCTGTGATACCAAAGACTCAGCTTTGAACAATGCAAACAATGCGACCATCCGTTGAGGACATCCTGCATTTGGAACAAAATGTTTTCGTACAACATGCTTTCTGTTTGGGTCGAATGAATCCAATGCCAACTTCCAGAGCAACTGCTTAACACTCTCCTTCGCGCAGCCTCAAAAGTTGCTAGGAACTGATCCGTGATAGACCTGGTTTCCGGACCGGATCTCGGATCTCGGATCTTAGCTGCTACGGTAGCTACCACATCTTTGGGATGTCCGTTGTCCCGTTGTCGTGCAAAGCATCTTGACTTTAAACCAATCTAAATTTACTAAATTTACTCAAGCATCAAGCATCAAAAACTCGAAAATTCTCTAAAACTTCGTGATTCTTCGCGTACCCAACACATCTGGCTTACAATGACAACAACTTTATGCTTAGGCCCAAACGACAGCCAATCTTTCTGGCTCAAAGCCTTTTCAAGAAGTTTCAATAGAAGGCAGTTCGCATAGTATGTGTTTTGGGGAAAAAGTCCATCCGCTCCCACTGAGCTCTAGACACAAAAGTATAGCACTGGGCGACTCTCTTTATCAAAGCCAATGATGCGCATATCGCAGCGTTTCTGAGCGTCAGAAATGGTGTGGTCGAGGCATGTCATGTCATGTCATGTGTCCATTTCGGGAAACTCTTCAAAAAAGGCCTCAAATCGAAGAGTTGTATAGAGTCGCCGGTCCCGCAAACGAAATTCCATGGCCTTGATTTTCGTGTTTTTTTTTCGTTTCGCCAACCATTGGTTTAAAATCGTTGGTTGGACATGGTTCACCGCAACTCGGCATCGGCATCAGTTTTCTCAAGCCGTCAAGCCTGCAAAAATGCTTTATCAGCTCTGCGCTGGTTGCCTTCGCATGCACCCCAAATGCGCCTGGTCCCATGTAGCAACAAATGGGAAACTGTGATGCAAAAAGAAAATATAGGTGTTTCCAAAATGGGGGTACCCTACAACCATCCATTTTAATAGGGTTTTCCATTAAAAACCATCCATTTTGGGGTACCTCTATTTTTGGAAACACCCATATGTTCATTGAAAGCCAAAATTGGCCCATGGCAGCACTGTCATAGACTGTCAAACATCGTATTGAAAGCATCAACAAAAAAAGTCGCACCTAGCGGTTTCATCATTTGCCCATGCCATTTCAGGCCTTAGGTCAACAAACCTAAAATTCATCCTTCCATCATTCCGAATCCGAACAAAAAAACAAACACAACAAGAAAAACAACCGGGCTCAGCCACCCATCTGCACCAGCAGAAGGATTTCTTTCCAGAAAACTTCGTCGTGTGCGCTCCAATAACGCCATGGCTTTCACCTTTCATTTGATGGGTTTCCATCGCCGAGTCGTGACCGATACATGGAGGGAAACACGGAGGGAGCCTCCTCATGGGAGCTTGCTAGGCTGTAGGCACTGATTGAGGGAGACAAACCTCCTTCAGATTCCTGCCAGACATCGCAGAAAAGAGGGAAATGGGGTCACAGCTTGAAAGCTTGAAACGCACAGGCCCCAAACTTTCCCTGTCCGGAACACGAGTTGATGGAGTGGAAGCAACTGAAATGTCCTACCGAGCCGCCAATGGGCAATGCATGGAAATACACTTTCATCCCGTAAGGTGATAGCCGCAGTCTCTTTTTCAACTCTGGAAGAGATGCTTTCTCTGGTTCTGAGTCCGCAGCACTGCGCAACCTCTTGAGATCTTCATTTGTCTCCACACAGTCAAAAAACTCATCCTGGCAACTGCACAAAGGAGAAAAAATTGAAAATTGCATGTGAACCAGGATCAAATCTGTGGGGCAACAAACAAACAACCATCTTATGATTGGCTCTTGACGATTCAAAAAAGCTGTGGCCAACCACAGAGACTCCGAGGCCTGGGAGGAATGATTCCATCTATTGGAATGTCGAATCATCGAAGAAAATGATCGAAAAATCTTGGGTCAAAACTAGTGGTTCCCTCAGCATTCCAACAAGGAGATGCTGGTCACATGCCAGTCTGGCTTTGCGGCATCCCAGCTCCAAGTGAGGAAGACGAAGGGGAGTGGACCGTGGTGC
Organism: Breviolum minutum Mf 1.05b.01; assembly: GCA_000507305.1. NCBI lineage: Eukaryota > Dinophyceae > Suessiales > Symbiodiniaceae > Breviolum > Breviolum minutum. Next base: position 70,516 of record DF240799.1, read on the forward strand.
TTCGGAAGTGCCTTTCGGTTTAAAAAGCCCGTAAGTTTGCTCCATGAATTCGCCAAGAAAAACTCCCCAGTGACTTGGAAGGTTCTTCCGTGTATCAACCAAGGTGCAACAAAAAAGACCTGATGTCCAATCTGATGGCCAAATCCTAAGATCCAAAAATCTCAGGCATTGCATGGCCATCCTGTGGCTTGTGACGAATGCCAACAGTTTCCAAAGGCAACTCAGGAAAAGATCAGGCAAGTGTCCAAGAGAAATCCATTGCGCAGTTGCGAAAGGGCTACCCCAAGTACTCCAAGATGTCTATACTCCGGGACTTACAAGTTAAGTTATGTGTATATCTAAATATGTATATATATATATACATGTGTGTAACATATATGATTGTATAATCGTCTTAACTCTTAACGACTGAAATAAGTCAATATTGATGCGGCTGAAATTGTGGGTTTGCAAGCCTTCTGTGAGCCATCTATACTACGAAGCCCACACAAAGAACACAAACAAAACAGGCCGTTTGATAATATCAGCGTTGCACACAACGTGGATGGTTCACAGCAATGTGGAGATTGGCGCACCCACCAAGTAGGTCACCCCGAATGGTACAGCACATGCAGCCATTGTCCATCACCACGATCTGCAACGATTGCACTCCAGCAATGTCAAGCGACAACTGTTGAAGAGGCAAAGCTGGCCATCAAACACTTCTGCAATTTGGTGGAAGGCAATGCGATTCAAGATGTCGCAAGACTGGAGTCGTTGCCTTCTCTGCCAGGGCCAGTTTCTCTTGCACCAGCAATGCATCATCAATTGGAACCTCAAAACAAGGTATGTGACTGTGTACATCTGGTTAGAGGTGCCCTTGTTTCCTAAGGTGGTTCCAAGTGGGAAAAAACTGTTAACGTCTAGCCTCACCAAACTCGTTCTCAATAATTGCGATCTTCTTCTCCTTTTGTTCCTGGCAGTGACATCTTTCAGAGGCTTGCTATCTTGGACTGCGAACCGAAGTGTCCTGGAGGATGTAGTTCAGCATTGTTGTCTTTCCAGAACCCAAGAAGCCTTGGAAAAGAAGCAAAGCATTGCAGCCTTGACATGAATTGTCCCAATCTATGAATCCAAAGTTGATTGCTTTCAGTCGCTTGCTGCATAGTGAAGAATCAGAGTTCATTGAAACACACACAGATCAAATGATGGTACATATTGTCAAAATACACAGTTGTCCAGCCTGTGAGGATTGTGACAGGAGTTTTCTCTTCCTCTTTCTTGTCTTGCCTGGCCCAAAAAATTCAACCACACATCACGTGATCTTTTAATTGGATACCTCAGGCCTTGCCGCTTGGGCGGGAAGGATTTCGCCATAGATACCGAAGGTCTCGCCATCTACGAAGTGTTGGCGAACCTTTCACGGCCGGGTTGTCGTTTCCGCGAAGTCACACGAAGAAATCATGGAGAGTCAAGAAGTTCTAAATGGCTTCAACGGTCTGAAATATGAAGCCATCTCAGCAATCTCCACTTTCAAAACACATGTGTTTTTCTCAACACAATCAATGCCTTCTCTGTGGGGTTCAAAGCTTTCTTTGGATCCTGAGAGTGCAGCATCTTTTTTGGAACTCTGTTTTCAGCCCTGGACGAGTCACGAGTTCTCAAGTGTCCGTCTTTTACTCTCACGACCGACGACCTTTGATCTTATTCAGTTCAGCAAGCCAAAGGTCCTTGGTGTTCCATAGGACATTCACCTGGCAGGTAACAGACTTGTAAGAACAGCTATCAGCTATCCAACTATCCAGCTACGCGGAGATTTCAAAAATGACATGGGTTTGCTCGCGAGCCGAACATTTGTTGTCAGAATTGTTTGTGGGATCAAAATACTTAAAATATTTTGTGTTTGCGGTTGCATCATGTCTGTTGTTTTTGACTTGATTCACTCATTCAAGGAGATGATCAAAAAATGGCTTCAAGATGCAAAAGAGAGTCTTGTTATGCCCTCACGACTCGACTCTGAAACAAAGTCATATGACATGAGTTGACTCAACTGTCATATAGGCATTACAACTTACACCCTGGAAGATTAACATGGACCATAATGATGGAGGTTTGGTTCCGATCATTTTCCTTTCCAAATGGGTGATTTGTAGGTTCCATGTTAATCTTCCAGAGTGTATATGACCTTTTGTCTCCCTTTGAAGTGGGCCTGGAGTTCAAGGGCCCCTTCACTGGCTTCCTCGTACACCTGCTCGATCTCATCCATCAGGTCCACCACTGTCATGGTTTCTGAGATTTTGAACGGATGGGCCTGCCATCAACAGCACTCAGATGCCAGGGGCTCACAGGCAAAGTTGGGATTGAAAGCTGAAGGTATCTTATATAGATATCCACAGAACATCTGGCAGTCTCAATGGCGAAATGCAGCAAAACAACAACACCCCAAGTCCCCATGCCTTTGAGTCTAACACAAAACCCCCTGGAGCCTCACAGAACGTCCATTGTGCACAGTGCATTTCGACCCTTGGTAACTTGTAACCTCCCTTAAGAGGATTTTCAGACTCCTAGGTGCAACTGCAATCAAACTCCAACTTCAACACAACCAACACCATCAGCACCCTCACCTTCATGGAGGGATGTAGCCATGCCCAAAGGGTGATTTCCTGGCACATCATCTGACAGCAGCTGAACGAAATCTGTTCCGTGGCCATCTCCCAAGCGCAGCGCGCCCAACCTCCACCTCCCACCTTTTTGCACATCTCATTCCGAAGCTGTCCGTGTGTCTCGGCGGCTGCCCCGAACATGTGACAACGCCTCATCCTGAGGCTGTCAGTGCATGGATCTGCAGGGCCAAAATATACCTCCGAAGTCTGTGAGATGTCAGTTCCATGAGAGAATTCAGAACTTTAACTTGCCGGATTGGTCCGCTTTTGGAGGTAGATTTGACAAAGAAGGAAAGCCTTGCAGATCCAAAGTTTGCAATTCTAGCAGAAAGCTATGTTTGCAGCAGCCACCCACAGCTCAAGTGAACCAAGGGACTGTTCGTAAGCAAAATATACAAATGATTTCATTGCTGAAGGTATGATTTCAAAGGAGTCTGCGCGGTAGACTGCCCCCAAATATGTTGCATCTTGTTGCAACGAATGCTCTCACTCATCTGCACTCCATGGGAATGGTTCAGGAGGATCAGGTTCCTTCAGCAACATTCAATCAGATTGGTGGGGGCAACAAAGATGCACCAAGTTCCATAGAAACATCAACAACAGCAGATCCCTTAGAATTTGATGTCAAATGTCACAGCCCATCCACTGTGGCCAACTTCTTGCCTTTTCTTCATCCTCTTCTCTCTTCTCATTCTCCAAGAACAGATCCTGGTTTTGTCGGCTTCATCCACATATTCCAGCTCAAACTCCAGACTCCAAAATTTGACCCGATGGATATCATGAGATCAATGTTTCTTGAGAGAAGCAGCTGGCGGCAGGTCCTCAGGTTCCTCTGGTCTTTGATCTCGGAGAAGCAGAAATCCTTGTTTTCTGCTTTCCAGCAGTGGCCTGTAGATGTGAACCAACACAACCCTGCCCCAAAATGTGTTGAAATGCACACAAATTATTAGCCAATCAAAATGTCAGCCAAGTTCTAAGGATAGGTCGTATACCGCACAGGCTGACCTTCAATCTCCTGGATCACTCATATAAAATGGAGCTTTTTTGCACACAAAAACAACGCTGAAAAAAGTGTCGTGCCTTTGGGAACGAAATGAATTGGACCTGCCCCTTCAATACCTTAGCACACAGCAACTTGAAGGATGGGAACTCGAGGTCCCCGAAAGTCAATCAATCAGATTTCTAAACGGACCGACTTGTCAATCAGAACATCTCCTAGGAAGTCTTGAATTTCAAGTTACTCGGCAGGGATTGCTTAAGATCTCCTCTGTTGGTTCTGGCTCCTCTTTTTTCTCTTCCTGGCCATGGGTCATCCAACCCTACCTCTGACTTCTATGCCAAAGCCACGTAATAAGTAAGTGGGTTTGGAATGCTTTGAACGTTTTTCAGAGCTTCTGTACAAACACCAGCCCTGCCTTCTTCTCCTCTTTCTTTTCAGGAGCCTGTTTGGGAAATAAGAAGCGGGACCCTGGTACAGGAACTTTTGCAAGGACTGACAAGTTGCTGCCTCTGCTTTGTTCTCCTCAATCTTGGGCTCCTGCATAAACCGTACAGGCAAAAAGGATGATGTATGCATTTTGTGCTCAGCAAAGCAATCAAGTGCAGAAGCGGACTTCTGATGGGGGATGGGCATACGAACTCTCCTTGGGCTTCTCTGGAACTGGTGCTTGCTCATCCACCTGCACTACTTCCGAGGCCGAAGTCCATGCTGAAATTTGCATAATTTGAATTCCCTGCAGTCCAAAAGACCCAGAAGGCCTCCATCATCTCACTACCCAGGTCACTTGCAGCCACGGATTCTGTGGCAGCAGAGCCCACTACCGTGGTTCCTTAGATTATGCCGCCACTGTTCTCCGGGGGCTGATGTTGACATTGAACAACAGTGACCATGGACTGTGAACCTTGCAAACTTCAAGACCCTTCGCCTCTATTTGTTGATAAGTCCCGCACCTGGTGTAGCTGCAACTGAGACCTGAACACTACATTCAGACATTCAGACGTTCAGGTCTTGGGTTTTCCCAAGTCCAAAAAGGAATCAGGGAGGAACAATGAACAAAGCAGCAAATTTCAGAGAGTCATCGAATGCCACCAAGAAGCAATGTCAGCTCCTCTCACTGAAGAGGCTGCACCCTCGGCAACAGAGCCACCAATTGAGGCCTCCCAAAACAAAGCATCTGCATGGAGGTATTGTTCCAATAGAGAGCAATTGACTTCATAAAATTGGTTACATCCCTTGACTCTGAAATCTCAAATCTTGGGTGTTACATAAATTCCCCTCACCCTAGACCCTTTGCCACCTTGTCATCCATGTCCACATCAGCGCTAGAGGAGGCCTGGAAGTGGACATGTCAGCATAACCAAGGTGACACCATATCAGCGTTGGAGGATTCCAGTGTCTGAAACCAGCCACGAATTTGTTCACAACTGACTGGCCTTCTTGAGTTCGTTGGCCTCCTTTTCCTGACGAGCATGGGTGATGACTACCATGCTGGCATTTACAAAAAACTCCCAACAAAAATTGACAAATTTGTCCCTCCTTCTTCTCTTTGAGCTGCTTGGCTTTCGCAGCAGTGGAGAGCACCTTCAAGCTTGACTGATGGGCAAAAAAATCTGTAGCAAATTCTGGGTGCAGCTAGGTCCCTTTTTCATCAGGCGCCAAGGCACTGCAGTGGCCGCTTTTGTGGTCTCCTCTTTTTTGGGAGGCTGCAAAGGCTCTGGATACCTGGTTTCACCAGCGGTTTCAGCATTTTCGGAGCTCAAAAAAAAAAGGTCAAAGATTCTAAGAGCTGGACGCAAACATGGAAGGTTTTGCACCACTCTTCACCTCAAATACACTTTTTATCAAACCTTCAAGCATTCAACCACCTTTGCACAGTTGAATCTTGACAAAAAATATCAGATTTTTGGCGCGGCAAAAATGGCTTCAACGCCAAGGGGCTGAGAAGTTCTTGGGAATCTTCAGTTTGTCAGTAATACCTCGGTTCAGTTAAATCGATGGAAGCCACCCACCATGGTTCAGTGCAACCGGGCATGCGGCCAATCAAGGCCGTTGGCGTCAAAGTCAAGGAAAACATGTGGATCAATGGGAACCTCAGAGAAAAAAACGTCAAACAAGTTCTCAAAGTTCAAATTCATGGCCTGAGGATGGGTCCAGTACCACATTTGTGTGAACAAGCAAAACCCAATGGCAGCACCACGGCGCAGTACCTTAAGCTTTGAAGCTTCACATATCCGCAACAATCACCCTCACCACCTGAGGAGTGAACCCCAGACTTCGAGAAAAGTGATGCACACGAATTGCGTCCGCCAGCCTTAAGGCTAAGTAGACTTGAAAATAGATTGAGCATAGGTGGAAGTGAACATCCGGTGAATGAAAGAAGGTGCATCTGTGTAAACTCAAGTCATCCCTAAAAGATTTCTCAGGCTGCCAACATCCATGATGCCATGCGCGAGAATAGCTCCAAAACGTGTCATGACCTGGTTGGGCAAATGGGACTGTCTCCATGGTAACATATCCATCTGGGACTATAACTCACTTGGATACTTGGATCCTTGGATCAGGACATCTTCATGCTTGTCTCCAATGACTTTCTGGAGCTTGTCACGGAACTCCTTCACACGCTCCGTCTTTCCAGGAGATGTCTGCATATAAAGAAGTCCCATTGCCTCAGCATTCAGGTGAATTCAGGTGACCTTTTGCTGGTTTTTTGGACAGTTTGCCACAATTTTAACCACTCAGTCTTTGACCAGAATAGCTCCTTGCCTGCGAACAAAACCAAGGTTGGGATTGGACGAATCAAAGGGGTTTGGTTCATCGGTTTTGTTGTGGAGGCACCTGACAAAGTCAGAAGGATCTGACATCAGCGGCTGAAGCAGATTGTGGGCCTCCCAGTGTGATCCAAATCCTTTGAAAAACAAAAGTGCAGGTCATAAACAAACATCAAACAGTCAGAGCATGTAAGACTATCTGACAGCTGAAAACAATCAGGGACTCTTGGAGGTTTTTGGACAACTGCCCACATTCAACCATACAAAGCGTTGCAAATTTTGTTGACATTTCACAGTGTCACAGGTTGAATCAGATGTGTTGCCTCCAGCAAAGCTGTGCCAGCACAGGCAATGCCAAGTGCCATGGCCGCAGCATAGCGCACATGAGGATTGTAGCCTGATGGCCATTGTAAACAACATGGAAGAAATATACTGTCAACAGCATGCAAGAAACCTATGCGCAAAGTTTGCAAGCAACATGAAATTAATAATGAAGTAGGATGGTAAAAGACCAAACAAGATTTAGATATGCAAACCAAGTAAGAGTTAAAGAAGCCAAGTAGGATTCAAGTAAGCCAAATCTAAAATATCTATATAAATAAGCTGACAAGGTCCACAGCATTGGACTTTGCTTCAAATTCTTGCCACTTTTTCTGGCATCAAAATCAGGATGTTTGTTTTGAGGACAGGGCTTTCAGCCAGCAATTTCACCACTCCGGGCAGCTGCTCGGGCACATTGCACATGACAAAGCCCAACCTGAGGTGAGCTCCGGGGTCCGGCAGAACAGGTGATAATGTGTAGGAAACCAAGGGACTTTCCAGGAACCTTCACCAAACCAACCCTTGAAGGATAGAGTCGAAAGAGGCGCGTGTATCTTTTTCAAGGTTGCTGAGGAAGTTGCTATGGCAGATATTGATAGATCTTGGATATCAAACCCCTGTCCATGTCCCTGTGCCCTGGTTCCTACCAAAGGCTGCGACGCCATGACCGCCGCTCGCCGCACATCATCGGACACATCTGAGACCTAAAAAAGCCAAGCAAAACATGGAGAAAATGTAAGAACCGTCATGAAATTTCCCTGCACCATTAAGCCAGCAACAGAGATGTGCAACAACTTCCGGATGGCGGCATTTTGAGAGGTACCAACCTCAGGGAGGAATCCTCGCTGAGATTTGCCTTGAGCTATCAGGTTCCCAGGGCTTCCGACGTATGCAAGAGCTATTGCGAAGCAGCCACCATAACGAAGAATGGCATCCTTGTCCAGCAGCATCTCCCTTGGCTTGCTTCTGCTTCAAAGAGGTTGCCCATGAAACTATTGAAACTGAAGGAAAACACAAAGAAAATGGAGTTTTGTTGATTCAGCGCTGGGCTGGATGAGCGGTTCAGCTTCCTCTTCCTTTCTGAACATCATCATAGCCAGTGCAAGTGCCTCAGGGATAAGTTCAACAGTTTCGAAGGGATTGGCATACCACATCTATGACAAGTTGCCAGGACGACTGCACAACTAGGGCGAGAGACACAAGCACGGATGATCTTCTCGTGTTGAGTGTCGTGTGCGTAAGCCCGAAGCCTCAGAAAAGAAAAAGTCATTTAGGGCAAACAGATTTGTGACAGAAAATGGAATGTGAGTGTTTCATGATAAGTGCCAAGACCATCAGGTCCAAGTCCAGCCACCACTTTTTCCAGTGTTTTTTAAAGCACAGCAGGAAACATCTCTGCAACGAGGAGTGAGAAGCTACATCAGCAGAAATCAACATCGGTCCCGGTGTTTGGAACTGCCCGGCAGGCGATCCATTTACAATGAGTCACTGCAGGGCATGCACTCTCAAGGTGCATTACCTCCCAAATCTAGAATGCCAACACACCTTACTTTAACAGCATTCTTCAAAAGGAGTCACCTTCTCCAAATCATCATTTTTTGTATCCATGCTCAACTTCCAGGTGAAAATCTGATCACTCGGCCATCACGTCTTCACCGGAACGGGCTCCTTGAAACGAACAGTCACACAGGACAACATGCTGGTGGCAACCTCCTATCACCAGTTCATCTCAACACAGGATCAGAATCTCGACCTTAGAGTATGAGAATGCTCCCACACCTGGAAAGATAAAGCCAGCTTTTCCACTCTTTGCGCTGGTAGTTCCTTCTTGCCCTTTGAGGAAGTCCAACCAAAATGATGGGGACTTGTCAAGAGTCATGATTCATCTCGTTGCTTCAGCGAAAACACGTTGAAAAAAATGTGTATGTTGTCTATGTTTTATTGTGTACGCATACATACATGACATGCACAGATACGAAAAATCTTCATCCTCAAAAATTCAAGGCCTCAAGACTCTGAAGACAGTCTTCAAGATGGATCTGCGTCTCTACCACCCTCTCTGCAAAGAGCTCGAGAACCTGACCTGGAACTCTTCAGAGCAGTCACAGTCAGTGGTGGGGAAGTGACATTATCCATGGAAGGTTGAGGTCTTGACCCGCTGGTCCTTGTGGACCACCTTTGCCACTGAAGCGAACATCATTCATCCAGGCCTCCAAGCTGCCAAGAACCAGCAGGAAATCAGCAACTGACGGAAGTCAAGTTTTTTCAACAGTAAGAATGATGATACAGGTTTGTATACGCACACTTACGTGCATGTGTGTATGTATGCTTATATATGACAATTTATATAGAACAAATTGAACCAATAAATATTTCATATGATATCAAATGATATATGTACTAAATTGTATTAAGATCTCTAGAAAACAGTGCTTTCAAATTATCAATGACACGAACGTCCGCCTTGTTTTTTTCTTCGTAGTCCACAGCCTTCTCCAAACAATCTGCCCACGGACCATCTGGCCTGAAGCATCATTTCTCTGGTTATCCCGTGTGCATCTCTCCATTCCCTGAGTTGCTGACATATAGCCCAACTTGTCAGTGGCAGCCTTCCTATCCTTCAAGATCTCGAAGCAGGAACCTGAAGACTCTCAAGTTCCACAATGGGCCAAGAAGGAAACATGATTCCATGACATTCCATGATATTCCATGATATTCCATGATATTCCATGACTTTTTAGAGATTGCATGCCTGCATCTTCCAGCCTTTCGGACTCGTCCTGATGTATTCCTACAACCTTTCCCTCACCTTCAGCAATACGAATCTCATCCAGCATGAAAAAGCGTCGTTTGCGATCCTCCTGGACAAACAAGCACAGGTTTCTCACGCATGATTCGACGCATGATTGCCTTCGTATAAGTGCAATGGAAATATGGAATGCATTCATACATAATCCACACCTCACACCAAGTATGGTACCAAATCATAGATGATGCCAAACCATGATACCAAATTTATGTTTGCCTATGGGAAGTGCGGCTGCTTCCCACCCAAAATCCTCCGATACGCTGGGCACAGCCGAGTCAGCACACGGCGCCGGCGCCAGCGCCGGCGCCGGCGACGGCGCTGGTGCAGGTGCGCGGCTTGCAAGGGGCTGTGTTGCACAGGACAACACCTCAACAAAGGAGTCGCCATGAACGTTCAAGGCAAAAACTGAGCATGAACGAAACAAGAGAGCAATTTGCATATTCTGTTCCAGGACACAAAAAAATAAGCTCAGAACGGCAAAGAAGTAGAGCTTGCACCGCATACTCTGCATTTTCTTCTGCAAGCTACTACAATGAACCTAGAACTTAAAGACCTGGTTCGAGCCAGAATTTTTTGCGAAGACATTCAATTGTCACAGGTCGGGCTACGGCGAAACACAATAGTGCTAAAAATGCAAGTGTGCCAAGGATGGTGAGCAATCGGCTCGTCGATAGCTTTCTGCGATGCAGATCCGACCTCTGTGTGCAAACGGTGGATCTGTAAGCCACAAAGGTATGTTGAGTGTTTCGATGTCTGGAGAAACTTACGATCTCGGAAGCAATGGTTTTCTTGTGGAATTAAACAGCACATCGGAGTTTCAATGCAAAAACGATTGACATCTTAAATGCAATTCGGATTTGCAGAGAAATGCTTAAGGCAACGGTGCTTCAAACACCTGTAAACTTAAGTGAATCGGACAAAACCCACAGAACCATAGAAACTCCAAAAATCATCTGCTGCTTAGCTGCCATGACGAGACCAATGGCATAGGCGGCAGCTTCACCTGCCACTGCAGTATCAGTGTACCTTAGATCTCTGAAACGAACGTGAGAAACTGTGAGCTGTGGCAGCTAGCAGTTGTAAGTTGATTCCCCCACAAGTTGCTGGACTTCATCCTCTTCACAAATGTGACAAATCTGACGAGCATGAATCCAAAATCAATGAATATTTTTGAATGAAGCTGAATCATCTATGAATCTATTACATTGCAGCAATGTATTGAAGTCTAGGGTATCCACAGAGTCTGTGTGAGTTCGTCATAGATTCGTTCATCAGCTGTCGCCATACACAGAAGACCTCAGACCATTGCCGGGCATGACACTACATACCTTTTGAACACACGGCACCCAAACAGACACAACCAAGAACTGCACCGATGCCCAAGCAAGCGCCATGCTGAAGAACCTGGCATTGCTTTTGCACTGGAACACTTCAAACACGGAACATGTTAAACTGTACACATCTACCGTCTACTGAGAGGACATGAAGTGCTTGGTAAACCATATACTTTCACAAAATAAACAGTATATCAGTATATCAATATCCACATGAAGACCTGAAACATCCTGAAACTGTCTCTACAATCATGTCTTCGAAGCCTCAGTTGCCTGAGCGTTGTGTAACTGTTCCAAAAGGTATGCCTCACAGGTTGTCCGTCATCTGTTTTTAGGGTTGTTTGGATGGGCTCTTTTTTCCGACACCTGACAGATGTGTTCCCACACCTTGGTATCCTGATCATAGTGATTCGCATGAATCAGGCCTCGAAACGGCGGTCCACGCTTTTCGTGTGGCAAGGTACACTGAGGTACTGGTTTTCTCAAGTCCCTGGCCCATGCCATACAAGGCGCCACCTTCAGAATAGGGACTTCCACGTGTGCCTGAAGGCGGTAGCAAGATCCAACAAGTATCTCCTCATTATAGTGGGTTCAGCCACTCTTTCAACACTTTCCACGCGTTTCAAAGTTGAAACAAAACAAATGGCCTCCTTGTTGAGGCAAATAGGTGCTCAAGATTGACCTGTTAGCAACTGCAACAACCAGTCTTCTTCAAATTCAGAAAAGCGTGGCACACATCTGCACACCATCTGCACACGCGCCTGGATTCCTTGATGTGGCCCTTATGAATCACACCTGAGGTGAAAACCCCAACTTGGATCAAAAACTCCCAGGATGAACAAAAAACACAAAGGATCAGACCTAACGATGCGGTAGCACTGAACTTGGCCCAATTGGATGCCTTTGCCAGCCACTCCAGGTTCTTACCTCACGCATCACAAATATCACAAATATATCACAAATATCTCAAGATGTCACGATCTGACGACCTCAGATCCGGACGAAGAAACACATCACTGGTAGTGCCACATTGCATCAGCCCGTGAGCCATAACTGTTGCATTGTGGGTGATCGAGTTCCTGGATGCAAAGATGCAAAGGAGCTTTGTGTAGAACGTGAAGCTTTTGACACCTCCACAAAGCGTTAAGAAAAAGATGACTCTCACAGAGTTTCAGCTCAGATTCTTCGCATCAATCGAATTCTTGATGGTGTCCAGCAGAAGGAGATCCTTTTTTTGTGGCCAAATCCAAATCGCAACTTCTCAACCCAAAAAATGCAGCTTCTCCGATTCCCTGAGTTCCAAACAGAGCGGTTGTTGCGGTATAGGAACTCCATCTGCCTCAGCAGCGGATGGTGTTACACCAACTCCAAGATTCCAAGTAGATGGTGAGTGTCAAAAAAAATGTCATAAACTTAAACTGAACTATGACTGAACTTAAATTCTCTCAAAGCCAACGAAACTTCCCGGCATCTGGGCTTCCACACAGGTCTATGGAGGATCGACCAGATAGAATCTTTCGTAGCAGAGTTAAATCCTCCTTTTCCTACGGAGGAAAGATGTACAATTTCCAAGGCACAAGAAAAAGCAACACAAAACAGGTAGGTGCTTCCAAAAATAGGGATTCCCCAAAATGGATGGTTTATAATGGAAAACCATATTAAAATGGATGATTTGGGGGTACCACTATTTTCGGAAACACCCAGGTATTGCAGGCTTTACATCAAAGTTTTGAATGAAATCGGTTGCCTGCTCAGTCATTGCTGGCCCATCTGGTTGCACAGGCTCTGCAGGTGCTTCTGGAGCTTCCTTCAGTTGTCTTGTGGCTAAGTCACTAGGTTTCCACGACCAAGATTTTGAGTATAGCATTGACGCTGTAGCCTACAGTATGTGTATGAATTTATGCATTTGTAGACTAAGATGGATCGAGTTTGGAATTATTTTTTCTGTTGTGCCAGCAATACACATGAAACGCTCTTTCGCCAGCTAGATTGCAGGTCATGAATCCACCAACCCTCCATGAAACACTCATGAAACACCCAAGTCAGCATGTCTGCTGTCCCAACGCCAAGCTTCTGCCCCCTCAACTGCTGGTGCTGGAGGAGGTGTAGCTTCCTGGCCACAAATGAAAATGGAGGAAGGCCTGACCTGGGAAGATTCCTTCCAAGCCTTGATCTTCAGCAAAGGCGAAGACAGCAGCGCGTTGCAGAAGTGTTGGCTCTCATTGTCCACCTCAGCTCCACATCCAACGGAGCGAAAACTGCCAAGCGAAAAAGCCGAAATTCGCGTCAAGGTTTCCAACCACATCAAAGCCAATCTGATATGCCAGCGATCGTCCATCCTGCCAAAAGATCAGGATGGACGGATTTCCCCATGTTTCATCCTTTCAAGCTCCATCGGATTTGTAGCCTGCAATGACAGGGTAACAGTGTTTACTGTTTTGATACAAGAATTACAAGAGAATCAAAAGCATGTACGAGTAACATGCTGTAACCCCTCACAATGCTCCAAGAGTGTCCTTCTCCCGAGCCAGAAGCTCTTTGAGGATCTTAGCCACCTGCACCCAAATTTGCCCCTTTGAAAGAAGCAAAGGATGCCATACACCAAGGCACACCGAAATCGCCTTAGGGTCCCATATTTTATGACACAAGAGACCCAGAGAAACCGACCTCCTCTGGTTCTCCCAAAATAAAGTAGCACTGTGCCAGTGCGCTGAGATTCACATCCTGGCCGTAACAGGTTTGTTGTAACAATCCTTCCATGTAGCAAAGATCTGCGCCGAGATTTCTGGAGGCACCTTCACAGAGGTATGGATGTCGACCAATGCCTGACCAAATCGGAAGATCTGCCCTCTCATCCCGATGTACACCTATATGGTAATAATTTGAAGTGGATTATCCTGGTACCTTCAATCCCCCTTTCTAATACAAGAATCACTATACAACACACATCTTCAAATGGTAGATTTGTCCATTGTTATCTTTATGGTTGAACAGAGGGTTACGGTACCTGGTCATTGAAAGTTCTCTCCGAATGGCCCTTGAAGCAAATGCCCAGTGTTAAAGAAGACGGCCTTCAGGACACGCTCCCTAAAGGCTTTGGATGTGAGCAGAGTCATTGCGCTGAGTTGTGCGTACCTGACATAAAGTTTTTTTCCAAATCCATCAGAAACTCACAACAAAACTTGCGACAAGACGCTGTCTACAAATTGAGGTGTCGACTCAAGCATCTCCGACAAATTCTCACTCTTCATGATGAATTCAGTCACCTTTCATGAGAATTGTGGGATTTACAGATGGTCCAATTGAGATTGGTTTATCTTAACACACACTTTTTTCTACAAATGTTTGAAGGAGAAACTGCGAGAAGATCTGGAAACGATTTGCGAAACACAATTAATATTGAATAGTTTACACTTCCTTTTTCAGTGTATATACATGCACACTAGGATGCAAAGACAAACCATAGAGCCGTTCACACCAGCCCAAGTCCCAAGGCAGACAAACATACCCAGGCCGATATGCGCTCCTTTTTCTTAAGAAGAAACCTCACAGGAAAACCTGTTTGGAGAACAATCAACCCCCAGAAATCGTGATGTTGTTGGTTTAATCAATCAACAAACGCTTCCAAAACTTCCAAATATATTCATGTTGGTTGATCTTCATCCTTCGCCTGCATCTCAAAACAAAGAAAAAGGCACCTTGTCCAGCCGCCGAGTCTCCAGTGACATGCCTAAGCCTTGCTTGTAGGCCTTGTCCTGAGAACTTGGAGGATGTCATTGGAATGTCTGTACATCTGTGTGCATAATGTACATATTTCATATGTACGAGTATGTGTATCTCTCTAGGGTATAAACGTATGGTTTACGTGCAGCTCGCAGTACCAATGATTACGTGCATAAGATATAGATATTGTTTTAAAAAAACTTACAAAATCGTTAGTTCCACCAGCAGAATCCAATGCCCCCCCCCATTGAACAGCTTTCGAAGGCTATCAACTTGGATCATTGCCGGTCCTCCAGGCATCGCTGGAACATGCGATTTACCACGTCCTCCAGTCTAGAGTCGATCTGCACTGGATCCTGAAAGGCACGGAAGGGTTTTTCTGAAACTGGCCGGGAAACAAACAAACTAACATAATATGAATGCATTGGCGCAAATTGATGCAAACTGTTGACAAAAACCATCATTGTGGCCTTCTTTTTCATCTCCAATTCAAAATTCTCCCCTCTCAGCTTGACCTGCAAACGCTGAGAGAAATATTCAGTCGCCGACTGAGGCGAAACAAAAGTTGTCACCGGTATACTGCTGCCCTTTTTTTCTGCTTTGTTCATACCAGTACAGACTCAGCTAGCTGCATATTCGTCGATGGCCACTGCAACAATCTTCTCCTTGAACATGCTAACAATTTGGACTGAAATCGTGGTCTTGGACTGGTGGAACCCACAAAGATATCTTTGCCTTCAGAAATCTTTAGGCTAAGGGCCCCACCACGTACTCTGAGCGTTGCGACAGATCGAAGAGCTGTCCTTTGATGCACATGACATAAATTTCACAAGCCTCAAAGGGTGCTGGGAGGATAGACACCTTGACCTACCTTGACTGAAATGGGGAAGATATATGAAGATATGGCAGATATAAAGCATATCCACAACTTCCGATCTGTCCTGCTCCCAAGGCCAACCTAAGGGCATCATCGTACCTGGGTAATCGGTTCAGTGTCGATTCATACGACTCAGATCAACCTTAGTCATTGGCTCTTCCAGATGGTAGAAGACCTTTGAAGCCACCAATGCAGCCATCTCTCTGCCAGAAAAGCCAGGGTCCTCAACAACAAAAAGGTGAACGGTCCAACGGTCCAACACTCTTGACTTCACTTGTGACAAAAGAAATGGCACAAGTGAGTAGCAGCTCCTCATAGAGGGTTTCTATTTCATTGAGGTAATCTGCGATTTCGTGCCAGAACTGGTCGACCACCTTCCCAGTTGTCAAGACAATGACAATGATGAAGGTAGCATGTTGTCCGAAATGTCTCGGTATACAACAATCCGTTGCGACAAATGGCAAGCAATACCAGTATAAGTCAACATGATATTTGTTTGAAGTGAAACCGATAGACTAAGCCTCATTCAAGCGCTGCAGGGCAGCACATTGCAACTGATTTTCTTGCTCTTCCAGCAGACTGAGCACCTTGGGATGGCCAGCAATTTGCAAAAATGTGTTACAAGGAAGGTGTCCATTATACATGAGTCCAAGAAACGGCATTTTTTCTGACAACTGGCAAGACAGCGAAATACGGTCACCAAGACCATGCTGCAAGTGATGATTTCTGCAGCCTACGCAGCCGGCATGGCATACTTCTTTTGCTCACATCATGGCGCACTCGTCTTGAGTCCTGTGAGAGCCCTGACCATCTCGAGTTCCTCGAGTGGCGTGAGCACCATGAGCACCAGCATGGGCTGCCCTCGCAGCCTGTGTATGAGCTGCATGTGCTGCAAAATGTTGAGCTTGATGTGCAATAAGGTGTGCGGCACTGAATACCTGGCAGGGCTGGGACGTTGGCTTGAACCCCTGTGGTGTTGACGGCAGAGATCTACTTTTAGACTTTTAGAGACATTCTATGGTGCAAAGATATGCCTTGCCTGATTTGCTGTATTTGCCGCATTCTGAGCATGCGCTTGCCATCCCTGAAATGGATTAGCACCTGCACCTCCGTTTTGACCAAAGAAATCTCCGAAGTTAAAATCAAAACCACCGGTAGTACTACCATTGCTTTGCCCAGATCTTTCTCCTGCAGGCTCACTCCTTTCCCAATCAAAGTGGCGACCGCACCGGGTGCATGCCATATGATTGCAGCCTCCGTTCTTCTCAATGGGCGCTTGGCATTTGGGACATCGACGCACCTTCTCACCATCAAAGCCTGGTTTTTCCCATTCCTTCTCATGTCCACCTGGATTCGCTTCCCAGGTATGTTCACATAAGAAACACATGGCCAAACGTTTTCCACGTTCATTGTAAGCGACTCCAACACAATCAGTCTTTGGACATTCCAAGACCTCAAATTTCGCATCCTTGATCAAACGCTCTCGTTGCTGTAAGTCTTTCCAAATCCGGCGAAACGCCTCAGACATAGATGCTGCATCCTCAAATCGGATCTCATGGTCGCAAGCAGGAGCATAGACGCAGGGCAGTAAGTATTTCAGTGAAGATTTCATTATATGCACTTGGGATTCGAGATGGCTTCCTAAGCACTGAAAGCACACCAAATGACCACAGGTCAAGGGCCAAACATCATCGTCCAAACGCCAGTTACAGCAAATCCGGCAGTAACTGAACAGTGAAGCTTTCTGCTTCTCGTCTTTCTCAAGGCGATCTACCAATGCTGTGAGGAGCTCTGACTTTTCAAGATAAAAACGCACGTCGACGTGCAAGTCTTGCAATATTTTCTTGATTTCTTTCACTGTCAAGGTCTCAATAACACCTCTCAACTCCACTGCATTCAGGGGAGGATAGGCTGACTCATCCATGGCAGTGGCAGGCTGTATAGATTCCCGCTCTGACTACAGTTTGCAGTGAAAGAATTGCAAATTCAGACAGATCTGTTCACTTCAAACTCCCAGGATATCAGGTGGATTGTAGGCTTGAACTATTGGTGTATCCGTAGCTATGTGAAAAACATATCATAGGGATAGGTGCTTGCATAAATTTGTCTGTACATGCAATAATTATGTATAATTTACATGTATATTATACATATTCTAGCTCTTACCGTAACTGTTGCACCTTCCAATCTAATGATCTCAGCAAGTCTCTGCTCAACTAACTGCTTGAGATCAGGGGCCCATGAGTAAACTCAAAGTTCAAACACAATTGTCACCGCACCAACAAGAATAGACTTAAAACATGCTGGACCTCCTGAATCACAACACCCAGCAATCATCAAAAAATAGCGCTGTGCTGCGCAGTTTAAGAAAATGTTGAGAATCAAACTCCAGAGACGGAAGTGATTGCAATGGGCGGAGACAAGGCAACGGCTGCCATTGGCCTGGACAAGTCCCACCTTCCGATGAATACTTTTTGGAAGCCAAAGAAACAAACCCCTCCCGTCCTTCGTGACGTTGCGACCGGCGGCAAAACCGATCCAAGCTTACAAGATTCTGTAAAACAAACAATGTGTATGCAATAACAGAATGGAGATCTAGTGTCTGCTCAACCATTGAACCTTCAGCTTCTGTGCAAATAGACTGGCATGGTTGTAAGCCAAAAATGCTGAAACAAACACTGCAGAGCTGCAAACGGGGTGCTCCAAGCTGGGCAAGTTTCCGCCAAACCAACGGATGAACAGTTCACCAATCATTACAAAAAAGCTGAAAGCGAAATAGACCAAGTACAGCAGTAATGTTGAGCAGGCAGTACTCCAGCCATTTCAAAGGCAGCCTGGCAAGTGACAGGTTTCTTGTTTTCTCATCAAATTTCAAACAGATCAAGGCGTTGTGTTGCAGCACAGCATGTCTCCAAGTTTGGGGGCCCCAAACTCGCCCGTGCCTGACCCCTCTGCTCTCAGCAAATCGACTTGATCCAACAGCTCTCCAGACATGCCGGTCCAACAGCCTGCGCCTTTTCACTGAGAAAAGGTGCCAAAATTCTACGAATATTATGAATGTGCGAACCACCCAAAGCGTAGCTTATTTTCCTTGACAGGAATAGAGCCGTTGCTGAACTATGAACACTGGCGGATTGAAGAGCTTGAACAATTGATCAACCAAACCACATCAACGCAGATTTCCCTTGACAATTTGGAGCAAAAGGGATTCGAATTTCAATGCCTCCATAAAGACTTGGTCTCCAAAGAATATGTGCTCAAGCTCAACAAAGCACGATGGAAAGGCAACAGCTTGGGATTTCAAAGGCTGCTTGGCCAGCAATGAATTGAAGATATTGATGTCGGCACGAAAAAAGCCGGAGATTTCGACTAAAAAAAAGTGGCAAAGCCGACGGTACGACAAAGTGGAGGCTCTCAGAAGTGAACCCGAGAAATGTGAGACTGTATCGGCTCCTGTGCCATTGAGATTCAGCAGCTTCAAACAGGATCTGCTCACGTCAAGTTGCAAAAAAACATGTTCCATGCTTCATGAAGCTTCAATTTTTTAAGTATTACTCTATCATCAACCAAAAGTTCTTCAACTTCAGTTTCACAGAACCAGCTAAGTAAATTCACACATATCATCCACCTTGCACATTGGACATCGATATGGTCGAAGTTTTCCTCTGCAGCCTGGTGATTCAACAATTGCGTAAAGTCCATGAAGATTCAAACAGCAATGACAGCAGTTGTCATTTTGGAATAGGTTTTTGTTTTACATCTCTATTGGAGTGACACCCGGCCTTCACAAACGCAAAGGTGCTGACATGGAAGGAACAAAACCGCCTCGCGTTTGCAGAGAAAAAGTCTCACTCATTTGCTGGTCTCCGAGGCAAAACGGCCAAAGTCTCCCTCGCTCCTTCTTCGCATCTCTGCACACGGCACACAATTGCTGCTCAAGTCTCAGGTTGGCCAATGAAGCAGCGCAACAATTTTTCTCAGTGCCAACAATGGCACCAATTCTGCCAAAAACCAGAAAGAACCACTCAAAAGGTGGATACAAGAGAAATCAATAGAGCAACCTGCAAGTTGGGTATAGTACAAGCTAGCAACTCTGACGGTTAAAGATAAAGTCTGAAGAAAAAAAATCTGAAATGCCAAAATTCTGGAAAGGCCAATAGCAATGACTTTGCGCTGTACTTTACAAAATCTATAAAGAAGAATCTCAAGATAAACAAAAATTGGCAAGAATCTTTCGCACTTTCAAACAAGCTGAAGGATCTGACAGATCCAACATTCAGCCAACATTTTGAAGCAGTGATGAACTTGGTCTTTGGCTCGTCACGAAGCTGACTTCGATTCCTTCGTGCCCTTGCCTCGAAACCATCCAGAAATGACCACTCAGCCCAGTCGTCCCAGTCCATCGATACCAACATCGATACCGACAGAAGATGAGCTTCTGACACGTGACTCGGCTTGAAGACCCGCTATGCCAGGCACAGCAACCTATCACCAATGGAAAACGAAGGGCTTCAACCATGCAGAATAATAATTTTAAGACCACTGTCCAGAAATGGTTGTTGTGACAAGTAAGAATACATCTTTCCAACTGCAAAAGTTGCCTCCAAGACCTGGTCCATCTCTTCACAGCTCACATCTTCTAGCCCCTTGGATTGACGTCCAGCAAGCAATCTCCACCACATGGCGTCCTACATGTGGCAAAACGGCAAGACCCTGTCGTGGCGTCCGTTCTTGACAAATGGGAGGAAGCCCCTTGCCAAAGTGTCCTTCCGCAAGGAAGATAGCTCTTTCTCCTGCTCTTGGATCCTGGACTGATGCCGAAGAACCTGCAATGTAGATGGAACATCAATCATGTGCCAGCGAGGAGAAGACGTACAAATGTAGCTGTTTCATCACTCTGTATGCAAAGGATGATGTACCTGTGAAGTATGTGTAAACATGCTAGGATTCATACATACTTATGCAGTGAACAATGAAATCGTTGCATTGGGACATTGTACGTATGTGTTTCCATCTCCCAACCCCTGCCTCTGCCGACAGCTTTTCCACCTCTGCCTCTTCTTGACGAAGCCTTGACTCTCAGAAACTCGTTGAAAGCTTGAAAGCGGGCTTTGTGGTCTTGCTGCGAAGAGGTTGGGAATTTGTAACAGTTTTTGAGGAATCCCCCATGCCTCTCTTGGAACTGTAGCGTCTGTCCCCATTCTGCAGCCTGTGAGCTTGGAAAGGAGCTGACGAGGTGAGTCATGCGCACAATCTAGCAAACACTGAGACATCGGACCATGATACCATGATGATCTTGAAGTTGCAGCCGCAGCACCTGAATGAGACCACCACCACCACCACTATATAAATCCTCCTGCTGAAACGTAGAAATTCGACACGATGCAAGTCACTGCTCATGCCTCATTCTCTTTCTCAAGCCTGCAGGACCAGAGAGCTTACATACCAGAAATTTGCATGGTGAAAGAAGCGAAATAAATGAGCAGATGCCTTTGAAAAAGATTCTTGGATAAGTTAGAGGTGGCAACACATATGGTCAGCCCTCAATCAGCCCTGCTATCAGGATCCGTCGAGCACTGAGATCCAATAAACCAAACGAAGAAAACCTAAAAAGAAAGGATTCACCGCCAGGATCAGACGCTGAAACATTTCAATACCGCTAAAACAAAAGGTCCAGTCTAGCATTAGATCCAACCTTCGTCTTTGCAGTAGTATCTCTTCATGCTCACGTTTGAGCTCCTGATAGCAAGCTTTGGAAAAAGCTGAGGAAGCACGAAGCAATAAACTTACATTTGAAAATGGCAAAAAAATACAGAAGCTATCCGTACTTTCCTCTCAAAGAGGTTAAATCCCGACCTCCACGGAAACCTCTAGAGCTTCCGCGGCTGCACGGTCTGCTTTTCCACTGCGCCTTGCTTCAGCAAGCTCCTGGCGACTCAGGGATGTTTTCTTCGTATCGTAGCTCTGATTGAAAAAGAGCCTCACTGAGTGCCACTCGTTCAGCTTCGTGTTGGGCCTGAAGGCACAGAGCGATATGTCCGAGATGGACTTTCTGCTTTGAAGACACAGAGATGATGAGAAAGGGATATCCATCTATATATATATATAAATCAACTCAAGCACTCTTCGGTTTAGACCTTAGGCCCTCCGATATAAAATCAAATGATTCCCTTCTCCGCCTGAACGAGCTCTTCATCCAGCATCAGCAAAGGCTCATCCTTACTTCCACAACATCGAGGCATCAGAAAACGATGCTTGCTATGCAATGGAGTCAAAGTTTTGGAATCTTGAAAAGTTGAGGTCCTGCTAACAACAACCCCCCATCAGCCATGCATTTGAGGCAGTTGCAATGGAAGCAGGCTGAGACAGGAAGACCTGTTGCAAGTGGGAAGTACAACATAGCGCAATGCTTTAGAACAAGCCAAAGAATTCAAACATGTCGACTGTCCGAAATCTTTAAAGTAGCTCTGTAGGGATGCTTGGACAGTTGCATGAGCGGGCCTGTGGACTGTGCCTAAGAAAAATCATCCGGAGACGAGAGTGTGTATCCAAACTGGCACCAGTTCACTCTCACTGAGCTAGCGGGCACACGTGATGGCTCCGCAGAAGATGCTCGGTCCCGAGGGTCCTCTGCTGAACAATCTGGGAGTTAAAAAAAACAACCACTTCTGCATATCCAACCGACTGCGTCATGCCTCATCATGCCCTTCACTTTCTCCCTGGCAAAAGAAGCTCTCAAGCATGAAAACCCATACATGATCATACATGTAAACAGAAGACTCAGTAGACCTACTTGCAGTAGGACATTGGTTTTTTCTTAAAAAGGCAAGGCTTGAAACCTCCATATCTCCTGCTGGCTGATAACTCCATGAAAGGGCATTGAACAGCCGTCAAACTGTCTGAAGACAAGTGCTCTTGTTTCAACGAGCTAAGTGCTTCCCCGAATACAAGGAGACTGATGCATCAAACAGTCTAGAGGTTCACACCTTTCCGGACATTCATGCGTTTCACGATGTGTTTGTGTTTTTTGATATGACCTGCCAGCTACAAATGCTAAAAAGCTCCTGAAGACAGAAAACCGCAGCAAGAATGCAATTCAAAGTGAAGGTAAGAAACCTGGGACCTGAGCATCTCTAACTACCTAACGGACTCAATGTGCATGAAGACATTGGCAGAGTCATTCCAATGCGAGTCTTTTGCGTCTTAGGCATGTGATGTCGATGACTCCATTGCCCGCTTCCACATTTCATGAAAGCTGAGAGCCGGTTTTTTTGGGGGGTTCAGTTGCAGCAACATTGGCTGAACTTCAGTTGAAAACAAGATTTTCAGTGAGTGAAAGCTGGATGGTTTCGACTCAGCGAGCTGATTGGCATTGACCCTGAGCTGTTTGTCTCAATCCAGAAACCTTGGTGGTGTAAATACGCCATGCCAAATAAAAGTGTTATTGTAAGGACAAAGCGCTCTAAGGGTTTCTTCACTTTGGAGTTTTGTTCCATAAAATTGCACGAAGGGATCTGGAGTCCAGTAAGAAAAGAGCTCATCTCAGAAGAATGCTAGATATGATTGGAGTTGACCAAATGGCCAAGGTTCTTTTACCTTTCCAGCTTATGGGATTCGCCGTGAGGATGGAATCTTGTCGTGACACGGCAAAGACGTACTAAACAGCCACTTTTGTATATATTCACACTAGTTCTGAGTAGGAGTCTATAGGATAGTAGGACATGCATCTCCTTGCAAAATCTCGCAAATCACTGAACAAAACAATCAAAGTGAATCAAAGTGAACCAGAGTGTTTCCCCAAGTAAGTGACCAAAAAGTACACAAAGCACTAAAGCAGGCAGCAGCACAAGTCCAAAAAAGCAACTCAAAGTCTATGCAACCAAAAAAATGAAGCAAGGCGCAGTCAAACAGAGTCAAACCTCAGTCCCAGACTCCGCTGGTCGAACCACTAGGACCAGGTTGGTCGCACCTTGCGTTTTGTGGAAAAAGCTTCACCCTCCACGGAAAAAAAAAATCATCCGAATGGCTCCACCTTGGGGTCAATGAAACAGGCCGTGGCAAGGCAAAACCTCAGGGAGTAGATGTGATGTGAAAATGTCAAGTGGGCCATCTGTAAAGAAGCCTTGGATTGGGTTTGCATGTACAATCAAACTCAAATGAAACGAATTGCAAAGCTAGTGGGTTTAGTCTGGCACTTAACGCAGACGAGGCGATTGAATATCCCAGACTTGTCCGGCTTTCGCTGGATCTCCTGGCAAGCAAGCAAAAACTGTAAGTGGCCAGCAATAAGAGAATACTGAGAATACACCATAGCTATTGACCGATTCAAAGGATCAAAAATCCGGTCTCTTCAGCATGCCTGCTATCTTTCGGCTCGCCTCGGAGCTTGGACCTGACCAACACTCATCCTGGAGAAAAGGACGACCACCATGAATTTTTCCAAGCTCCCAACCCGTGACGGGCATCATGGCCACCTGTGCCCCCGAATTCACATTAAACAGCAAGCTTCAATGCTTCAAAGCTTCCATGTTTTGGTGTCCCCAACCTGGACCAGGAACAGTTGTTCGATGTGCCTGGGGAAAAACGATGACACTCTGTTCCTACGGTGACCCGTTCAGATCTAGGAGTCTACGAATGAAAATGAAACCCTTGTGGAGAAACCTGAGAGGGGGGGGAATGAAACCATGTCTAGCCCACGGTAGAGAATAGTTAGAAAGCACTTTGGAAATCACCTTTTTCAGCATCAGCAGGCCAAAAACATCGCACATAACCACCAATCCACAGGACCCCCTCTAAATTCTCACTTCGTTCACAGGGGTTCGCAGGGTGAAACTTCCCCTAGCCTACCGGCAAAAGCATCCAAGCCTCCAATGAGCCTGGAAAGCTTGGCTCTGCCTCAACAGCCGCATCACGCAGTCTCAAAAAAGGACTCCGAAATCTGAAAATAGGAATGCCGGAATGCCCCACCTCACGAGAAAAGCAACTTCTCCTTGCTTGCTCCTCAGCGGATCTACCAGGAATGTTCATGGTATAGAAGGATTACCTTCATTTAAGCAGATTCAGCAGGAACTGAAAATCAGCCAAGCCAGCTGGGACTTCAATTCCACCTCTACAAGACCATTCTTCAAAAAAATTATCCACGCAAGAATAGGACCTATATGTGTTGCAATTCTCCTCATACCAGCTGGAATAGTTGGAGAAATCCACGAAGTTCCAGCCCTCCAAAAGTTCAGGTCGTCAATTTTTGCACCAAACAAAAAAATGACTTGCAACTTGGGGCCTGCTTGAAGTCCTGAAAGGTAAAGTTCTTAGTCAGCTCTTCCTCAACCTCAAAGTTTGAAAACCATTCCAACCCCGATTTACCTGCCGTTCAAGCACATACAGTCAGCGCTTCATCCGAAGAAGTGCACCTCCTTTATGTCAGGATACTTCTGAAGCCAAGGATACAAACACCTCGCGAACTCGTGAAATCAGTTGGACCGCTATATAATATGCAAGCATTTAACAACTGCACAACAGCACAAGGAATTTGGACGTACGATCAAGTTTCTCCTTGCGTCAGGTGCTGCAAGTGCCAGTTGCGATTCAATCTCGGCAAACCTGGCCAACTATCAACTGTTATGGTCTGAAAATTGAAGGCAAGAAAATAGAAATTAACGAGACCAAGGATTGCAACCAACAGATCTTGCAAAGCTGTCGTTGTTTCTTTAGTTAGATTTGAAATTTGGATAAATCATGAAAGTGGTACCACCAATCCATCGCTTCCACGTCCGCTCTTTCGATTTCGAGGCTTGGTGAAACCCTCAAAGTGGGAGCAAAGGGAGCACGGGCATTGCAGACAAACGAAGGTGTGGCAGCGGTCCTCATCGGCATGAATCTTTGTGTTGACCTGCAAAGGCTGCAAAGGGAAATCTACAGAAGATCAAAGCGTCGAACACATCGTGAGTGCCCATTTGAAGATCTGAAGGCCTGGGGGTATGAGAAGCGCGAGAGAAAGATCCTGCAGGTATGACTTGGCTTTGACATGCACCTTCTGTACTGCTTTGGAGATGAGCAAACACCTCCTCCTGCACCGCTGCCCTTAGAAGCAGAATGCAATTCAAAATGCAACTCCCAAGCAAGAACCTATTGAGACAAAAAAGGCTTGCAGTCTCAGTATATGAGATTTTGCAAGTCATTTCAGATTTATTTCACACCGAAAAAATAAAGGGCCCAGGCCAAGCCATGAAGAGGAGCAACTGGAGGCCTTCAACATTGCCGATTGAATCGCACGCTCAGCAAATCCGATAATTCCATACAGTTCCCACGTGCACTGTCAAAGTCTTAAATCCAAGAGAACATGATTCATCAGAACCGCAAAAAAGCCTTTGCGATGGCCGGGTTTCATCCAAGGCTCCAAGCCTGCAGCTTTGACAAGGAAACACATTTTTTCGACTTGGCACTAACGTTCAATGGCATCAATCGCATCTGAGAAGATTGCTTGGGGTCAGGTTCTCTTCGCAGAGTCCAGGAACCCAGGGCCTCCCATACGTTTCTGGCCAATTTCGATGCAGCCATGTGCAAACATCCGCAATGAGTCAATGTTCAAGTGAATATGAAACACTTAATAAAGCATGCAAGCGCCTTCTGTTTGGTTTCCTGCAAAAGCACACCAAATTGGAACAAATCACAAGAAGGCAATGCACCTGTGGCAACCAAGGATTTCCAGAACTGGTGTACCTGGGCCAACCCCAAACAACGAAACATGGCCAAGCTGTGGAATGGAACAACACTACAGAAATCTGTCACCGCATTGCATAGACTTGGAACAGGACTTCCATGAAGATGATGACCACAACATGAGAAGCTCGCAAGCAAGGCCAAGATGTATGCTTATATGTACGTACGTGTATATGCATATATACATATCTGGTGAATTTGCATTCGAACTGGTTTTTGCAAAAGCAATCAAACATTTCACGTATTTGTTCCAAAACAAACATTGGTGTTGATGTGGTGACAAATCTTCACCAATGACCGCGGACAAATCAAACAACATAATTTGCAGTGTGTTTGAAACATGCTAAATAGTAGTCATAGCTATTCACGAAAAAATTATGTTGAAAAACTCTTTGAAGATGAGATTTCCATATTCCATTGACTTTTACTTTGAAAATTGTTTTCAATTTCTGTTTTTGCCTTGAACCAACTTTGGCAGACGCGTCCTTTTTTGCTGGTGAGTACGCGAATTGTACTGGACACATGTATTCATTGCTCTGCGAATGTGAAAATTCGAGCAATCAGATGCATATTTTGAAAACAAGTCCTTGGTCTGGCTATTCACACCAATATTTTGTCTAATGCAAATTTGGTCAGGGGTAGTGGTGGTGGCAGCGGGAGTGGTGATATTTCTTTGAACTGTTTGGAATCCACATGTGCGACTGTCGTTTTGCTACCCGGTCATTTCAGGATCATGTTTTCGTATATTTTTTCAAGAGCCCCTTTGCGCCCAACAACAACAACAACAACAACAACAACAACAACAACAACAACAACAACAACACCAGACAACAGACAACTACAGACAACAACAACAACAAGAACAACAACAACAACAACAACAACAACAGGAGAACAACAACAACAACAACAACAACAACAACAACAACAACAACAACAACAACAACAACA
>DF240800.1:0-43077 GCA_000507305.1 Breviolum minutum Mf 1.05b.01
CCTATCTCTATCCTATCTCTATCCTATCTCTATCCTATCTCTATCCTATCTCTATCCTATCTATATCCTATCTATATCCTATCTATCTATCTATCTATCTATCTATCCATCCATCCATCTATCTATCTATCTATCTATCTATATCCTATCTATATCCTATCTATATCCTATCTATCTATCTATCTATCTATCTATCTATCCATCCATCCATCCATCCATCCATCTATCTATCTATCTATCTATCTATCCATCCATCCATCCATCTATCTATCTATCTATCTACGTATATATATATATATATTCTTTGAAAAGTCAAACAGGACCTTACCAGCAGACCCCCAGGTGAAAAGCCGGGCAACCCCCCTTTTGGATGCAGGCTAAAGATCAATAAAAGGTGACCCCGGTGACCCTGTTTGGCGGCGAAGTCTTATCAAACCTGGTAGATCAAAAACAACTAAATCTGCCACCAACTGACCACCTTAAAATCCTGTTGCTTAGATGAAGATCGCAACAGCTCAGAACCATTGGACACACAGCTTTCAACATTGACCCATCATGCCCCGTCATTACATCATTTCTCAACCCCCCCCGATAAAAAGTCAGCCTCCACGTAAAAAGGAATACTCTGCACAGCCAATGCTGCATCACTTCGTGTATTTTCATCATTCACTCCTTCCGCTCGAGCAGTAATCTGAGGTATGGCAAACCAATCCAAGAAGATGTACGCATCCACGGCTGATTGACGTGTATATTCCATCGCGTCGCCAAATTCCGCACCCACATCATAACCAAGGTCTATTTCAACTTGGAGTGATCCTGGGGGTAAAAGAAATGCCACCAGCGAGTTCCATTACTTCCAACAAGCAGGAAACACAACAAAAAAAAGGAAAAAGTCTGAAATATTTCTGGGTGCTGAAACTGCTTGTACTAGTACCTAGAACAAAAGTACCGCTTAAAAAGAAGGGATAGGACGATCCTATTTCAAGTACGTGGCCCCGACCAACAATGAACCTCCGAAAGTACGAACAACAGCTCCCTAGTTAGGAGGAAATGTCATAATCGTGATCGCAGTCGTGACAAATAAAGAAGATGGTGCTGGTGGTAATGATAAAGATTGTCATGATGATGATGATGATGATGATGATGATGATGATGATGATGATGATGATGATGATGATGATGATGATGATGATGATGATGATGATGATGATGATGATGATAATGATGATGATGATGTTGTTGATGATGATGATGATAATGATGGTGATGATGATGATGACGACGATGGTGATGGTGATCATGATGAAGGTGATGGTGATGGTGATTATGATGATAGTGAAGGTGATCATAATAGTTGCAACGATTGCGATTGCGATGGCAATGGTGATGGTGATGATGACGGTGGCAATGGTGGTGATGCTAATGGTGACGATGATAGTGATGATGCGATGATGGTGAAGATGGTGGTGATGATCCTGATGGTGTTGGTCATGCTGACCATGGTGGCGACGATGAGCAGGAGGAGTACAATTTGACAATGGTGATAAATATGCCCATAGCAGGTCATGATAAACTACCCAAATCATCCAGCAACCTACTTGGCTTTGTGGAGATGTTCCCTTTCTTGTTCGCCAAAGTTCCATCCAAAATCCCTTGCAAGGTGGCACGCAAGGTGGCAGCATGGCGACCTTCAGGATCTGGATGTCCAGTCCCCAGCCACTGATGCGATACAAATATCACGCTCATGCCAGGTCTCCATTGATGTAACAAACCTTGAAACCCAGGACCAGGAGTCAGGAGAGTTGATGGAAATCAAGTCAACGAAGCTGATCAAAAAAGTGGATACGCAGATACGCATGGTGTACAACGCCAAATCTGCAGGAGATGTTTTGCTATGTAACTATACGCAGGTATGTATGTTCAGGTATAGTAAATATGTTCGACAGACATAGGGAAGACATGCAAGATATCACTTTCCCTGGGGATATTCCAACTCGTTGGTATTCTGATTGTAAGTCTAACCAGCGATAGCTCCGCGAACTTTGTGGTGCCTTGATGCTTCGTTTTGGTTCAACTGAAAGGCCCTCAGGAAACCGATTTGTCCATCCCGGATCTGCCTTTCACCACGGTGATTTGTCGGGTTTATAGGTTTATCTTATTTTGTTTTCTATTTCTCGCAAGGTATTGCTCATCCAAAAAAAAAAACTAAAAAAAAATGCTTTGTGAATTCCTCCAAAAGCGGCCAAGAAGCCCTTTTTCAGGAGCATGTGGTGCGGTTCCGGCACCCCTTCCATCGCCAAAAAATCCGAGACCTGCCCCCGGCCGTGAAGAGCGCGTGACCAAGGAGAATCAGTGAAAACCCTTCCAACTGGGGGGAAAGACCTTGGTTGAATCACAAAATAGTCGCAAACCTGGCAAACATGCATACAAATGACATGGTCTTGGATGATTCAAACTAACTTTTCCAAAAGGTCACTTCCAAAACCATCCCAACAGGTCATAATGAACTGCCAGGTTTGCGTATGTATGAGAGAATCGCCTGGGGAGGCAGATGTTTCCACTTTGAATAGTGCTGAATCGCAACATCCTCCTATCATCCTCCTATTGATGTAACTGGAGGTGTGCATCATGCGAGGATCGATTTCAAAGGTCCAGGAAACAGTGCGGATAGACGCCATGAGGGGTTAATGGAACATTGCCACTTTTACACATCTCCGCCAATTGCATCATATGATCAAACCCTATATGGAACCATATTCAGATGAATCTCACCAGAAGCTGATCATCTCCATTCATGTCCCGCTGCACCTTCACCACATACATGGGGAACAAACAAGGATGTACATGTTTCGGCTGCTTCTGCTCCGCACCAGGCCGTGCACCACATGCACCCATTTTTTGCAGGAAAAAAGCCACGTCCGTGGCGAAAAAACTCGAGAAATGCTGAGTCCAATATTGATACAGCGTAGCCAAGGCTACCGAGACAACGACTTTCTGCAGAGATCTGCAAAGGTTGCATCTAGAAGGAATCACTTTTTGGAACCTTTTGTTTGGTCTTGCAAACTGCAACCTTATCTCTTTGCCTACCAGCTTCACCAGTTTCAACACTGAGCCGTGAAGACGTCAAGCCGCAAACCATGAATCTGTTGAACACCGCCCCACAGTGAAAGAATGAGTGGGTTTGGGTTCCTATGAAAAATACAGGGTATGTGTATATTTGCACCTTATTCACCATAACACGTTTTTCTCTTCATCCTCCTTGATGAAAATCTAGCTAGCTTCTCCTAGGTCACAGTGTGAATTGGTTGCATGAGAAAGTATATTAATGCCACGATATGCCACGGTTTGTCGATCAAAATCTGTTCCGCGAAAGGAAACTACCATTACCATCAACCACTCAGACTTGTACCATCTACTGTCTCTCTCATCTTGATAGTATATCATGAGATTTGAAAAACTCCTCTGTAGGAAATTGGTCTCCACCATTGACAGGAACCCCGGTTCAACCAAAGATCTCCAAACGATCCGCACGACCATGGTGACTAATGCAGCCTAAGTTGCACGATTGCTCTGAAAGTGTCATGCAAGTTGATAGTTGATGATAATCCATGCGGGTAAATCAAACCGACTGGTGTTCAAAGTTATGTGGTGGAGTGGGTTCCTGGGACATCTTTTTCTCTGACTCCAGGCCCACAAGCAGCATCAAAAAAACATGAGAGTAAAACACCAGTCGAACACATCCTCAGCACTTTCCAGTTTCCCTCTTACCAACCACCATCAATTTTTTCACCAGCATGTTGTTCACCACCATGTTGAACTAGGGATGTTCCTCGAAGCAGTGCCAGGCAACACACAAAACCTTCGAGGCCGCATGCTGACTGCTCTGGTTGCGGTTGGCAGGCTCCTGTTATCAAAATCACAAAGGGGATAGCTGAAAAAGTGGCACTATGTATGTAAAAAGCTACATGTTGACAAAACTGCTGCAAATACGAATTGCACTGACCTGAACCTGCGACTACAAACTGGTACAATTTGAGCCACGACCATGGACTGCCCACCAGCCCTCTTCCCCCCCCCTCCATTTCCCCACAGTCCAAAGTCATTGGCAAAGGCATCATCACGACATGCCATGAAACGATGAGGCCACTCGTGGAAGCCACAGCGATGCCTGGATCGTAGAGGAAAGTTGTCAAGATGGATTGTTGTGCTACACCCCCAAATCATTGCTATGTTGGCACAACTCTCATCCGATTGGTTTTGCAGGGCTCCTACCTCAAACTACCCTTTGGGTAGTTGTGGCATCTACTTTTGCCCTGATGTGCTTGCAACTTGCACTGGTGATTGGGAAAGGAGGCATTCATTCTTGGGGTACTCTTACGAAACTCCTGGTCTTTAGAGGATGTTGACATGGTTTGATATGCTTTGGTATGTTTTGGTATCAGGTGGGACGCACTGCTTGTCATAGGTTGACAGTTCAACTCCCACGAGAAAACATCTCACCTCCAACCATAGAGATTTCAACTCACATTCAGCATCCCAACCGTCTCAAGAGATATGTTCGATCTGTTATCGAAACCATATCAAGATTATCGGATTACTGTACATATGATTCCATATCAGATATGACATGATGGCATTCCTCAACTCTCAGCCCCCCATCTAGTCAAACCTTGCCACCAAGCAGGAAAAGTTTGAGATGCCACTTTCCTACCTCCCAGGCTCCCACCCCGACCCCCCAAAAAAAACACACAAGGGCACTAGTCCAATCCTTGCACCCCTTGCACCCCTTACACCCTTGCTGAACTTTTCATCCTCTCACCTCTTCAAATTGCCTTCTTTCAACAAATGCTCACGCAACTGCAGGATGTTGCCACTAAACACCAGCGCAGGCTCCGAAGAAGCCAAGCTCTTCGACGCCAAGATCACCTGACACCCAAAAGTTGAGTTCATGGAAGATGTAAAGAAAAAAATGTGCGTCTGGGGTCATAGGTGTCTAGGTTGGACACGTATTATTATGCATATAAATATGCATATAATATCCCCCCAACTCCGCACAACAAATATGAGTGGATGGTGCATTCTCCACATTTGGGTCAAAAGTGACTGCAAGGAAAAACCAGAGTAGGCCCTTAGTAGGGAATGAGGGGAATGAATCCCTATCATAACCATGTATGGCTTCATTGCCTCATTCCCTAAATCGCTGGGACAACCAGTTCCCTTCCACATCCCAAAAAAAGATCACCTCTGAAGACATCGGCTTCAATGGCCAAAGATCTTGGAACGCAAATCCCTTGGCCACTCCAGCTGGCACCAGCATATCTCCATGTACCTTGAGGAGGTCCAACATATAAAACATATAAAACTTTGACAGTCTGGATGTATTTTTTGGGAAGATGTAGCAGATCTATATACCGTATATATATAATATATCAATCATGAATTGATGAATTTTGGATGGTGAATGGAGAAGATATGTTCAGATTGTTCATTTATGAAAAACCTTGAGCAATGGAATTTCAATTGAAAATATTGGCAGGTGAACGATAGTGAACAAAGAGGTGCCATCAGATTCACCCTTTACAGACCTCCAAGACCCCTCCAGCTGCCGAAGAGGAACATGATAGAGGCGGAACCTCGTGGTGTCATTGGCAAACATCCGAATGTTAGGTCAGTCAGCATGAATCATCGTTGAAGTCTGCCCAAGATTCTCCAACTGGATCCCACATGGCACCACAATACCAATGAATTTCATGTCTGCCAGTCACAAGCAGCTACATGTCTGCCAAAGAATGCCATAGCAAACTTGGGATAAGACCCGTGGCTGGAAGTTTTAAAGTCACCTTCCATGCCTCCCACATCACCAACATCATCATCCCCAAAAAAAAAAGAATCCCGACAAGAGACATGTAGGCAAAGTAGTCGGGCGTGCATCCTGGTGCTGTTGCTAAGGTCTCATTCAGCCCATATGCCTGGCAGGTGATTGTTGACCAACCATGCAGCTTTCGGGGGCGAAAAAAAAAACACCACCTTTGAGCACCTCGTAGGCCGGGCAGTTGCGGCAGTTCATGGTCTCTGGTAGTATGAGGCGCCTACCTCAATTGCGGTGTTCGAGGTGTCGAGGGTAGCATTTGTATTGAAAATTCAAAATTCTCCATCAAATTACAGTCCGGAGGAGAAAAAAAATAAACAGAGTGGTTTTTGGCAATATTGGCAAAATAAATATCATCCCTGCAGAGTTGTGGTCACTGGAACAGGAAAACTCCAAACTCACATCCAAAAAAATCACCCTGCTGACGTAGAAGGCCCATCCCCATCCGGTGGGACCACCGTTTTTTGGGGACCACCGAGGTGCCAAACGTGTTCGCCAGCTCCAAGGCAGCACTGAGATATGCAAAGTCTTCTGAGAGGCCCAGATTCTGCGGATGCACATACTGCAAGAAACGCGCATCCGAAGCTCCATAGCGCTCCTTAGCAGAATGGGTTCCCCCCGGTCACAATCGAAAAATTCCCCTTAAACCTGATGGTGGATGTTTTTTGTTTAGTATGAAGGGTGGTGCGTTTCGCAACTCAAATCATTTAATCATTTTAAACAACAAAACTTGGAACAGAAGCTGTGGCGAATTCTGGTGGAACCTCCTGAAACCAAGTTGCAAGTTGAATTCCACACCCTTCACCCCAGCCCCATTCAGAACACCAGAGCCCGAAAAGGGCTCCATTAATATAGGTCCACTTCCCACTTCCCCCTGGCGGATCGAGCATCAATCAAATCGTCGACGTACCAAACTCCACGGTCTTGCCTAGATCAAAAGTGACAGCAGGGACGACTTGTTCAATCTACAACAAACTCCTAAGATGCTCGGACCAGTGAAATATGAATGCTTTTAAGATCAATCTAATACTTGCATTTTTTGGAATGATCATCCCATGATCAGTGGAAAATGACCCTATTGTTTTTTAAAGGAAACCTCCTCGTCTTAGAGACCACCCATGTTCATTGTAACATGACTGCGGAAGGAGAGCAATAGAGTGTATGCATAATTTATAACTTACAATTTAAAATTGATATACGCACGCATATGTGAATATCTATCTCTGGTTTGTGGTTCCAACGCATCTAAAACGTATCAGTCAAATTGAAACTCTTCCCTAAATAGCGGTGAAAAAAAAATGAACCACCACCCAAGCAGTGTTCAAAACCCGTGTTCCATTCCAGCATTGTACCGGTTGGTTATAGATGGAGATCCCGATGGTGTCATCAAGTATCAGCACCACTGGGCTGACAGCGACCATCATCCAAGCCACAAGAAATAGCTCTTGGGCCCAACACCATTCGCATGCGCCAGCGCCGGCGCGGCGAGACCCATGGCCAAGTGGGCCTTTCGCCAGAAGTAGTTGACACCATTGGCCACGACCTGGAAGCCGAGTCATCCAACTATG
Source organism: Breviolum minutum Mf 1.05b.01 (assembly GCA_000507305.1). Taxonomy (NCBI): domain Eukaryota; class Dinophyceae; order Suessiales; family Symbiodiniaceae; genus Breviolum; species Breviolum minutum. The sequence goes on from DF240800.1 coordinate 7,438, forward strand.
GGGTGGTTGTGTTGGGGATATGTGCACTTTTCATCCGCAATTCACGGCTTATACGGGGTATAGCTCATGTCCAAACATTTGGAACAGTAATGACATCATCTCATAGTAGTCTGTTGCCAATTCAAGTGCCACGCTTATAGGGCTTGAAGGTTCTCTCGCGACTCGCGATCATTGGAGATATTTATGTACACCCAAAAGATATTTATGTACACCCAAAAAGGTTAAGCTAGGGTTGAAAACACAACCATCTCACCCCATGAGTCATGAAGCATCTTGGCCCGCAAGTTCAATGGAAAACATGGGGAATTGTTGGCCTCCAAGCCCTATCCGCAACTGGTCCCCTGGTTGTTGATAACCACCTCCTAATCCTGACCTTGGCCGGGTCCAAGACCCTTATCCTCAAAGCATCTGGCGATTGTTGTGTGATCGCACCTAGCGGAAAACTTACATCAAAAGGCTTGGAAGGAGGTGGTGTTTTGCAAGGAAGTCTTAGGAATTCAAAAGTTTTGAACTGTCACCGGCATGCGCAGGAAAAATCGGGCACCACACCAGCCAATAGACAGAAATCAGCCCACCTGTCAAAACATCATAGCTTAGGTTCTGGTAGAAGCCCACAACACAGGGGGCACACTGCCGAGCCCGACTCTTTACAAACCTCAGGATCAATGGGAGGAAAACGACATTATTTGCAGTGATGATAGTGTAACATACAATTGTAAATTTCGTGTGAATGAGTTGTTTTTGGATGTCCCAAGATGTTCAAAAGCGTCGTAAATTCAAGCAGTTCAGGCTGCCATGTACATCCCAGGAACACTATGGTACCACCACTTTCCTGAATGCTGACTCTGGGTTGTAGTGAGAATGAGTAGAAATGGCAAGTTGCAAACTCGCGCTGTTTCAACGCAACACATCTGCGATCCCGAATCATGCATGAAGTTTTTCTTTGTAACGGACATGCTGTCATATGTTGTGACGTCAATTTCGGAAAACTCAATTCTGGCAGGAAAAAACCGACCACCATCATTAGCTAAATCCAATCCCTGCAACAAACAAAATGCATCAAAATGCCAACATGCCATCCACAAGAAACTTGTTGAAGACTCTCTGGTCAAAGGGGTCTCGGAAAAGTCTTCCAGGTAAAACTTCCTCTTTGTTCTCCTCAGTGTGAACAGGCTCCGTCTTCACGAAATCCGGCATTGCAACATTCTTCCAAGCTTGTTCTAAACACGTGGTATATGCATATTATATAACGGGTCGGTGTATGTATGGATGTACTGTACGCAGTACGTACGTACCCACGCACGCCCCTATACACGTACGTATGCATGTATGCAAGTAGGCATGTGTACATACATATGTGTATATACATATGATGTATATATCGTACTTGTTTTCACCTTTTGCGGAATCCCAATAGAAAATTTAGAGGAAAATCGAGTTTTGAGCACCTCCAGTTGACCTCCAGTTGCGAGCTTTTCTGCCCAATTCCTGAAACATGCAACCATCCCTCCGAGTGAGAATGAGGTCATTCCCATCCCGCTAGACCTAAGCCCATCTTAAAATCCTTCAAACCTGGGATGGGTATGGATCGGTTAGGGTCCCTGAACACCACCTTAGCACCACAGAGATGTTTGTTGCGAAGTCTCCGTCAAAAAGTCTTCCAGGAAGGCTGCCAGCTTTTTGGAGGGCGTCGCATAGATGAAGCCGGTGCTCAAATCATCCTTGCAAGGATTTGAGCTGTAAATCATCATCATCATCATCATCATCATCATCATCATCATCATCATCATCATCATCATCATCATCATCAAAAAATGCCAATCAATTGTACAAACTCCCCTCAATCGAGTAGCTTGGAATCAACAAATCCTTGCACCGTCTTTCATTTTTGTTGTTCTTCTGATGTTTTCCCCCCCAAACTTCCCCACACTTTCACCATGCCTCAGGTCGCACCCAAGGCTTCCACAAATGCTTCTCAGGCCAAAAGTGTTCCGTGGCAACTTCGAGGTCTGCATCGCGTGCCATCAAAGGAAAGGGATCCTTTTCGGTGGAGCGGTTTCCATGGAAAAGTTGCACATCTGGAAGTGACTTTCCCTGTGGAAAATGTATATATATATATATATTTACGGAAAAAGCAAGGGAGGGGCCTCACTGTGTATCAAATGATTGAATTCATCAAGTGCACCACTTCATCTTTCAAGTCTGCTTAGGTGCCATGCCCAACAGCAAGGTGGCATCTTCCAACCTTCCAAACAGCCTCCAGAACCCTACGGAACCCCATTTGTGCTGGCCGAAACCGCCGGCAACCATCGGATATTCTTGAAACCATTACCTCCAAAGCCACCACCTCCGGAACCATCACCTTCGGAACCTTCACAACCTCCGAAACCTTCCAAGAAAACCTGAACCTCCAATGACTCCGTAAGCTCCAAAAACATACCCGATTTTTCCGCGAACCTCTGAAACCTTCACCTCCTCTGTAACTTGCAATACATCCAGGCCTCCGTTTAAGTCTGGAACTGTGCAACACATCCAAAACCTCCGGAACATTCAGAACTCGGAACCCAATGTGTGAAAGCTTCCTGAACCGCCCGAGGCCACGCCAGAACCTATAGTGTGCTGAGATCCCTAAAGCTTACATAATTGAGACAGGTCTGTAATTCATCGTTTGGCAAGCTTGAGTCTCGCTCCGACTCTGTTCCCTCTCCGACCCATCATGTTTCATGGCATTTTAAGTGCTCCTGAAAGACCACAACATCGGAGTCTACTACTGCTAGACGCAGGTCATTGCGGACTCCCATCAACAAGAGCTGCCACCGGAACCTAGGTCCAATTGCAACTTGGAGATCAGCAGAGTTCGTTTTTTTCCACCAAGGCCCCATCTTTTAGCTAGCATTGAGTTATCCCGTGCTCTAATCCATCCTGCCCGCCCACGCCACCATACGTTTCACACATAAATTTCACACATAAATTTTCAAAAAACACATTTTCCAAAATTTCAATCAATAATTTTTAGGATAATTTATCCTAAAAACTATTTCAACTTTTTGCCGCAAGATTGTCCAAATATCTTTTTTTTTATAAAATGTTTTGTCCATCTGCATTTTTTTAACTGTGCATTCACAAACTTCACAATCCACTTCAATTTGTAAGTTTTTCTGCACTCCCTATTCTTTGCTAAAATTTCTGGTTTATTGTCTTCATAATATTCTGCCCATTTTGCTTTTTCTTTGTCAGGATTTTTTGCTCTCCATCGCCTACCTTTCTCTAAACAAGCATTGCAAGTTGTATTTTTACCAATAAATTTATCCAACTCTTTTTTAATCCCACAATCTCTTTTAATCCCACAATCTCCACAAGCGTATTGCTCCATACAATAGTAAGTTGATTTGTCTTTAAGTGTCTTTGACTTAAAAACCATCTGAACACAGGGCGTCAGCGTCATAGAAAAATCACATCAGTAAATTTATCATACAATGCCATCGAGGAACTTCCATACCAAATCATCCATCCCCATGGTGTGCTCGTGCAAGAGAGTCTGAAAGCCATACTCCGATAATCTCGGAAGCTCACAACGGCACGGGCGTTTTCGGTGGGTTAGTTAGCACCTGACTGGAGTCCACGTTTTCTACACTTCCTCAAATTTCACTCACCAAATCTTGCCAGGTTTTCAGTTCCAACCACTCTAGTTCTCTTGTCACCCTTACTTGAAAATCCCTTATCAAACCTCACACCACCATCCCACCAAATGCAATACTAGTAGCTCTTGCTGCCCTTGTTGATCCAACGTAATGATGGCCAGCTGTTTTTCCAGCTGCGGCACGTTTGCACGCACCGACAGTGCCAAGTTCAAGGCCTATGAAAGCAACATCAATTGAGGCATGGCCATCCTCCCAATCCCAAGTCCAACCAAGCTCATATTACTTCAACAAATGGTTGCATAATTGTCTGGTGACCCATCTATCTAATTGGTCCGACTTAAACCCTTGCTGTTATATACTTGTTTTATATTGCGAGGGTCAGCTGCCGACCTGCTTCCTCATCCTGCACTTCCCCCAAGCAAGAAATCTCCAATCATGTCATATCAGCGTCTTATGAGCCATGAGTCACTAGCACTGCAAAGAATGAGTATGAATGAGCGGCTGCAGCGGGTGGCTTACTATTTTGGAGGAAAACGCAGATTTCGAGGAATATTCTGCATGCCCCGACCAGCCAAACCATAAACCACCCTTACAAAACCACCATTTGCAGCAATTCCTGCGCATGCATTCTTCAAAATAAATGGAAAAGACTAAGATCATGTCATTTTGGGAGAATTCCCCATGACTAAAAAGACTTGCAGCACCTCCTGCCTGCTGGACAAAGTGCTTTTGACCCGTGGTCCATGTTAGCAAGATGGGTTGTGGGAAGGTCAGCAGGTTCTCAGCAACTGATTCTAACTCCTGAATGGGTTTCGGGGGCTCAAATCTTTTGGAAGGCATACTCACTAAGGGGATGACTATGTCTTCACGTGGATGCAACCGGGTGCTAACTGGTGAAGATGGCCCACTTGAAGTTCTGGACGTTTTCATCGTTGAAATCCTTCCTGTTTGGGTTGCATACATGCACATGATGTGAACTTTTTACACTACTCCCTGACAAAAACAACCACATCACATAACTATCAAGGAAATGTTTGATATACTGTTGAGAAACGAAGTAGCTGAGCGGCTTTATGAACCAGTTGATTCAACATGTCAGCTTTCCCAAAGACCTGGAAATACAAGGGCCTTGCAAAAATGAGATCTAGTGTACAGTCACAATAATTTGCGGACAAAAAGTGTATCTGTTTTGGTTTCCCTTTGCCCTTCCATTGATTCACTACAAAAAACCAACCAATCACAACTTGAAGTTTTCCACCCTTGTCTCCTTCAACTCCACTTGGGCATATCTGCTTCGCACCGGTGGCACCATAGCCGTTTGGTGTAACGAGAAGCCCAAGGCCTTTAAGCACTCTGAATCACCAGAAAGGGATCTCTTGAGCTCTAAAAAGGGTCAAAATCTATGGCTCCAAATCATTTCACCCACCAAGCTTTGATCGTTTTTGTGTTGTTTGGGCGTTTCTGGTGGGACAGAAACATTTCTAGAGGGAGGCACCCAAAAAAAAAAGATTAGCATTCTTTCAGAAAAAAAACAAAATCATTTCCTTAGACATAGCAATATTTTTTGGATATTTTTTTGGGGGACCTTGAGACGATGTCCACGTCCCTAGACTCGCCTTGTAACGCTGCTTCACCCAGCGGCCCAAGAGCTCCGTAGAGGTCAGATTTTCGGCATGACACATCCTGCGGATCATGTAACTCGATGGAAAACAAGGTATGGCAATATGTAAATCTGATGAAGCTCAGCCATACCACCTAAATTTTGAATGGACTCTTACTACACGGATGTTTTGAAAGTGGCTAAAACCATCTGTTTTCGTAGGTTACGTGAATGAATCAATACAAAGAACCAACACCTTCATGGGTTCATCAACTTATCCAGCTTCTCCAATTGTACCTTACCTCACTACCCCGTGCCCCTCATGTCCTCTGAAGACGTGTTGCAGCCAATGCCGTGCTAACAGCAAGGGCCTGGAAAAACTCCCCACCTTTGAAGTAGTGGGGTGGGATTCAGGTCACTCAATGTATGACTTGAAAAGAAATCATAAACATGCGGGTATCTGGCCAAACCATAATATTTCAGCAGCCTAAACTTCCCTGAAATAGCTCCCTTCCTCAGCTACATTTTGGGGTGAGGTGGTGTGAGGTCGCTATAATTTGCCCAATGGTATGATTCCATAAGTATGTGTCGTATGTGTATGTATAGATCTTCTGTACAGTACCTGTATGTATCTTAGTTGAGAAAAAATAACATGCACACTGTACACTTTCTATGTTTTCTGGGACATCTTCATCCGTCAATACATACAGTCTCCCAGCCCCCCCCGGGTTTGCAGCACCTGCGCCACTTGTGTCAACAGCACAGGTAGCCACCACATGCCGAGCCATCGAGTGGACCAAGACAAGCTAATCGATTCCCCGGAAAGGTCGGGGAAAACTCCGACTTAAGATATACTTTTGTGTGTCTCCTTTAAAATTTTGAACCAAAGAATCAACCCAATGGAAATGGTTGATTGAAAAGTTGGAAGCTTTCCATTATGCGTTGGAAATTGGCCTTTCCGACTGTTGAAAACCCACTGTTCGGGCCGGTGAGGCATTGCTGATGATCTCAACGTTCCCAACGCATCCATGCCAGGAACACCACGTTGGACTCCAGCTCGTCCAGGCGTTTCGTGTCCTGAACAAAGGATTTCTCTTGGGGCTGCAATTTTTTGTGGATGGAATCCATACTTATCGCAAAACTGACTCTAAAAAGCAAGCCACAACACTTGCAAAAACAAAGCCTTCGCAATACACCTGTGCTACGTTTTTGACTGTAGACCTTACCTCATGTCGCTGTCATTTTCTATCATCTTCAAACTCTCAAAAACAACCAAACAAAACTTCACGCCGAAAGCACTTCACACCTTTTCTGACCGCAAAAAAAAAAAACTTCGCTTGAGGCCCCCTGCCACCCTTCGAATCGGAGGACCTTTCTGTTCTAACTTCACCTAGTTGGATCCATTTTGCATGGTGACATCCGATCCAACAATACAAACATGCCATAATTCCTCGCATGAAAAGGGAAGGGCGATGATGATAATCATGAAGTGATGATGATAAACCATAAAATTATGCGCATGCAATTTTGCTTTAAATAAAGACCCAATGATGCATAGGTGGGTGATGGGAGTTTTACTGAAGCGAAGCTCTTGATCCTTTTAGCTTTAGTTTTCTTTCGGGTTGAAATGGCTGTTCATGATCCGGACATATAATTTGTTTACGTATGCTCTTGGCATGCTTTGCAAGGCCTTCTAGGTCCACGGTTGGTTTTGTGAAAAGACGTTGCTTCACACCAACCCGTGAGATCATGACTGGCGTCACTTGGAGTCACCATGGCTAAAGTGATGCACTGGTGGTGCGACCCAAATCATCAGACTCCAGCCCCCTCCCTCTGAATCTTAGGTCAAGATGATGACAAGGTCTGAGCCCAGGTGTATGTAGGACCAGCTACAGCTACAAGTTGTCTTAAAGCCTGAGATATCTTTAATTTTTAAGAAGGGTTAGAGGTCAGAGGTGCCTTTTTTTTGAGATTCTGGTGATTTCTGAGTCTCCTTTTGGAAGAAATCATGTTCAGGTTCCATGTCATAAGCTGCATAAAGCCACATCATTTCCCATCACCTTCCTCGACCATCCAAAGATATCCCAACCACCCTTCGAAGCATGTTTTTTTGTCCTTCCAGCCAACTGTAGGCATCTTAGGCATCTTAGGCATCAGCCCTTCGAGTCAGGGTAGCAACTCCAGGTTCGGGAAGTTGCCCATGGTGACCGGCCTGACCACATTTGAAGGGGAAGTCTGTTGGAAAATGTCAGGGATTCTGACTGATTACCATGTCATCATGACAGGGAAGATTTTCATCCTGTTTTTCAGAGTTTCGGTTTCAGTGCCACTTCACTTTCTACCAAAGTTGTTCAATGAAATTCACAAATAGTGTTTGTTGAACATCCCGCTATCGCCAGCAACCCACCAGCATCTTCCCTCAATTGTTGCTACTTGAACCTTCCCAACTTCCCATCCATAAGAACCCCATACCTTTCACTACCATTCACTAAAGTCTACACCGTCTGCACACCCGGAAACCACTCCCTAAACGCCGGCACCTCCACCTTGACACTGCTTGTTGAGGAGTTCCGTTGGTTTTTTTCGTCCACCATCCGCGGGGTTTTCCGCACATCGTCAGGTCCACTTGCCCCATGGAGAGTCGCAGATCAACGGATCAGCTCACAGATTCCGCTTGGAAGATGGTTGCCAAGGATGCATCCCTCAGCACAACCGACCACAACCGACACATAATATGAACAAACCAAAAACTGAACCCATCAATCTACACACCATAAGTGCCATAAGTTAAGCCCCTGAAAGCTGAAGCTAGAATGCTTTCCAAAATCTCATTGTGCGCTAGATGGTTTCAGCTTCACCGTCGAAGCAATGTCGAAACTCAGCCTGCGAAGCCCTGCCTCTACATACACATGTTGATATATGTATTTATATATATATATATATATGTGTGTGTGTGTGTATTTGACAAAACGCAAGAAAGGGCGCCGGAACACCGTGTGTCTTGCAACGAACATGTTTCACGTTGACGCTGCACCGCACGATCTCCAAGATTCACGTGATGACGTTGGATGAGGACATCTTGAGACGAGAGGCAAGTGGACCATGGCATAAACCGAGTTCTCATCTCCTCAGATTTCAACACAACCCAACGGTTGGACGATCTACTTGGCCAATCTGTTTGAGGAGTTGATCGTGGGAGTCCCTTCAATCAAACACTTTGTGTCTTTTTAAAGAAGAAACTATATGAATAAAATCAGCAACATTTCCTGGAGCAAAAATCTCAAACTTTCAGAAAGTCGCATTCATTTTCCAACGTTGAGAAAGCATATCACACCACAACCAACCACTAGACTGTGCCAAGTTGCGTTTATCCTCTAGCTGTTGCCCACGTAGGGAGAGCACCGCACCACACAGCGGGCCGGCGATAACGCGTAGCAGCACACCCCTAGGCACTGCGGCTGAGAACCACTAGGCTAGACATGATATCAAAGAAAGCTTCACCAACAAAAAGGATCACAAGGTAAATTGTTGGACAACACGAATGTACCCAAACGTGCTCTGAAGCTGCATGTTTAAATTCCACATGTCCATTCCGATTATTAACATATCTAGGAGTTCGGAGAAGAAACACAACTCAGATTTCGTACTTGCTGACTTGCTACGGTTTCGTCTCCAGGCCACCCTACGTACCCGCCGACTCGAGTCGCCACAAGGATAGGGCAGCCTTTCGTGGCTTGAAAATGCTTGCCAATCTCCCTTTGTTGAAGGTTGAAATGAATTTTTTAGCCATAAAGAAACATGTATTGCTTGGATTTTGTCATGAGATGCTCATAATTTGTTGGCAGACTTTGCGAACCTGAGATTTTCATGGATTTTTGTCACTTGAAACGTCTTTTTCAGCATTTGAAGGTTCAGCCGGTCCAGGAACCTCCCTCACTGCCACGTAACCGGAGTAGGCATCACGAGGACCTGTTCAACAACAGGCGCTGGTATCTATGGAAACTGCCTTAGTCTCTTCATGGCTTCCCCCTCGAAAATTGAAGGTTGGATGACTACTTTCCTTTCAAAAACGGCCTATTTGCGGCGCATGTAACATGATTGTAACATGTAGTTTGAGTTGTTGCATGGTAGCGTCAACAGTCATGTCCATAAATGGACACCCTTTCACAGTAGTTTGGACCTCTGAAACCTTCAAACTTTGTCCCAAGAGGACCTGCAACACTTAAAAAGCCACCAAGGGCTGAGGAGCGACCATCCGCGTGGCCTGCAAAAGGCCACAGAAATTTGTTCAAATGAACATCCATAGAATTGAACGGCCAAAAACCATCAAAAACCAGCAAAACCTACATCCCTCCTACCTTTCTGTTGCTGAAAGAAGATTTTTGGAGCTGAGAAGTGGTTGATATGAGGTGCAAAAATCATACTGTCCAACTTTTTTGGACAGGAAAACTGATTTTCGACAATCAAACGCAACAAGTCACAACCTGATATCCCTAGCCTTTCTCTACGCATGCTTTAAAACATTCGCCACCCTGTGAAACGTGTTAATGTCATTCCAATTTGCATAGGATGGTCGCAATACTTTACTATATTTCACTCAAACTCATCAACTCATCCTCCAAGCACCCACCAAAAAAAAGAAAAGTCCAACCAACACCTGCCAGTCTCACGAATCCACGATGAAGACTCCACCGCCCACGTCTCTCGGCCAGGCGATGGCCATGAACACGGAAACCGGGTTCACCGGCAGGCCTGGAGTTTCTGCGGGCCGACTTCGACTGACAACGCAGGTGTGATAAAACCATTGGGTGCGAAGATAGGGTGGATCCGCCTATCTGCCACGTTCCAGGTATGCACGGAGAGGAGGCAGCCAACACAACCTGGCATCTTTGTCTTAACACCCCTGTTTTTTCCAAACAAAAATATGTCTCACCTTCCAAGTGGAAATGGGATGAGGGTGACGTGACTCCATTTCAACAATTGCTGTACTGTATACTGTCTGCCGTGTGTGATATGATTTCTTTTTGCAATCATTGTTTCAACTCCGGGCATAATTCAATAGCTCCATCTTTCAGCACCTACGTATTTCAGGGGATAGGTCCTCAGCATCCGCAAACTTCTCCCAACTTACCTCCAGTATCAAGAGAACGCAACTCCACCATCCGTTCATCAGGTGCCAATGCTACACCAGGGATGAAGTCAAAGCATAGCCTGAAGGCGGCCTGTTGGTTGGGCAAATAGAACAAAGGACGACAATGAGAACACATGTAAATGTACTGTGATTAGAACGGAGGAAGGCGAATGGTTAGTACCGCTTTCACACACAGTTCTTGTGGTTTTGTCGTTGTCTAGAATTTAGTCAGTTTGCCCAGTTTCACAAGCTTGTGTGTAGAGCTCATTCCCTGCCTGCGCGGCATAGAAAGACAACTTCTTGTGTTGCCTGCAGGGGTATGCCGACTCTCCACTCACAACCAGTGGTAAACATCTCCCCGAAACGATTTGAGGGGCACCATCTTCTCAGTCTCCACCCCAAAAAAGTTGTCCTTGACACGGGTCTTACAACCCCCCTGCAACTGCTGCTCTGCTGTAAACTTCAAAAGATCGTTGATGACATTTCCCAAAACACCAGGTATCTACAAACTGTCTACCAACTTGCCCAGGTTTTTTTGGTGCCTAGAAAGGGACAGCAAGCCCTTGTTGTTCAAATGTCTCGGGCGCAAAGGACGGCGGAAACCTTGGCCATTTGTGGGTTCAGGATGTACCATTGTCCCAAGTAACAACCATCTAGGCCAGTGATGGACAACCACGGAAATCAAAGGCAAACCATAATTTCTGGCAGCAACTAAATCCTTCCCCGCAAAAAAAACCTCCCGCTCCTTCAAGATATTTGTGGAGCTGTTCAGGCAAGACACCAAAGGGGCTAATGGTAGTCTGGTAGCCCACTGCCACCCGTTCCATCCACTCAGCTGATTCTGACACATTCAGGAGAGGAGATGGTAACCTCGGAGCTGCAAAGGAACAGGGGGAACAGTCAGGTACGTCTTTCTCATGTTGTTAAAAAATTGAACAGCATTTCATTGGTTCCTCCACCAACAAAATCCGTTCCCAGTCACTCGTCATCTTCCGTGGGTGCATCTGACCAAGTGGGATCCACCCTGCAATCAGCGAACTGCCACAAAGCCACAGCGGCAAAACCCGAAGCCAGCCCTGCGGTGACCGTGGCTCCTGAGTTTTTGTTGCCGCACAAAACTACCTTTCGAAACCTTTGAAGCGCAAGTGAACCATGGTAACTTAGTCCTTATATAATGATGAAACCCACATATGAAGTGTAACTATGGATAACTCACGACAACCCTGACAATTGCCGTGGGCGGCATGATGCTGTCCTGTAAAAAGGAGCCGTTGTTGATACAGTAGATGTTCATGCGTTTCGTGGGAATTTGTTTTGCACAGCCCTGATCTTGACGATATACAAACGCATACATGCACTCATACACCTGAAGAGTAAACGGCTCAACTTCCACATATCAATTTCTGTGTCTCGTTCATTCTTAGAGTCCTAGAGTCAAATTCAACTCAGGCTTGGCAGATTTCTAGACAGCCACCCCTGCCAGTTGGCACTCCTGTGATAGAGGCTTGCAACTCTTCAGACCACATGTCCTGAAAGATCATGCTGCCAGTTCTGGACCATGACAACTTTATGAAGATAACATTCCTTGAAAGTGCTCGCACCTTCCAGATTATGCTAGAAATAGAATCGAGAAAGTTTGAAATAGCCGACCTTCATCTCGGCTAAGTCACAATTAGCACTTGCGGCATCCGCGCCTCCTCACCAGGCCGACTGTGCCAACCAGCTAGACCACCAGCACCTGCCTCTGCCAGTAGCAGGGCTTTACCTCGCAACAAGCTGCGAGGTAAATGAGATTTCCCCATGATCGTTTGACCAATTTCAGGTGCCTGGATAGTTGTCTCGAGCCCACTGCGCATACCTTTCCCATGTCTCAGGAATTTCCAGCACCGAGGCATCATACCACCCTGGAGGTGTAGGTGGAGGCAACTGCTTCATCCGGATGCTGGGCAAATCATTTCTGTGACATAAACGGTTGGTGCTTAGCCGGATTTGGGTGAGATTAAGAAATGCCAATGTTCATGACTCACGCAAAAGATCTCAAAAGTAGCACCATTCAAAAAGGTCAAGTTGCCCCATGAGGTCGTGTGCACTTGTTTCCACCACAATTTTTCGTAAAGGTTCTTAGTTTGGTCCCATAAACCGCTTGCATGTTTATGTTCGGCAACCAAAATTCTTCCACTGCACCTGGATAGTCGTTGAATGCCACCACATCCGCCAAATCTAAGGTGACGTCGCGGGTTTTGTGCCTGCCCGGTGTCGAACAAAAAAACAGTAGAAGCTTCACCTCCAAGCTTCTAAGGAGGCTTCCAGCAAGCTGCATATGGGTCCTTTCCATTTTAGATGGAATGGAATGGAAAGCAATGGAATAGAATGTAGCACCATGCAGTGCAATGGGAATGACATATGACATATTGATCACTTTGATGGCTTGCTTTGTTGCTTGCTTGATTGATTAACGATTCCTAGACTTCGAGTGTTCCTGTCAGTGTTACCTCATGCCGTCCACCTCGAAGCCCAGGCAATAAGTCTGGAGCCATCCAAGCGCCGGGCCAAGGTGGCCAAGGTGTGATAGGCCTTTTTTTGCGTCCAGCTCAACCGACTGGCGTTTTTTGGTTGCCACCAGATCACCACAAAAACACAAACGACTAAAACATGTCTCTTTAAATATGAAGAAGTTTTGGATATCTATGTGTAATATGCAAATGGAGATGAATTTGTGTCGTACTCCATATCCTTAAAGTAGACTTGACTCAAGTTTTTTAGCCTCAAGACTTCCTACCATTCAACCATGAACTTGGAAAACATTATCAGGTGTTGGGATGGGGCCATGATTCATATGTGTCAATGGGAACAAAAAGATCAACCAGTTTCAATCAGAAGGGTTTCACCCATCCAACTCCCAACCACCAGACCGATACCTGACGACTGTCTACAGAGGTAGCATCGCCTTCATTCAGGAAGCCCCAGATGATGACCTCCAGTCATAGCTCAATACACACCGATAGGAGTCTAAGATCCACGTCCAAGATTGATTTTAGTCTCCTTTACAAGAATCTGCAAGGTTCAATGAAAAATGAGTTATATCAAAAGAAACAAAAAAAAACTACGATGTTTCTGTGACAAACTTGAGCCATTTTCCTTTGAAATGATTGGATGGTAGGGTAGAGTTCAACGGTTCAACCTTCAACCACAATAATGAGCCATGCCCCCATCTGATAACATGATGCATTCTTGGTTGGTTTCTTTTTAGAACCCTGGTTTGCCCTTTACAAAAACCATCTTTCAATGATAAACACAAAAACCCTGTCGTTTTGGAGGGAATAATTTTTCAACCCCAATCTTCCAGAACCATTTTGGAGTGTTCCGTGCTCGACACCATTGAGATAGTGTCATGGACTCTCCACCCAAACATGTCATCCGAGCCTCCGAAACTTACGTTTTGTGGGTTTTTTTCTGTTCTGAGGCACTTCTGTAGGATTTTTGTTGCAAATATTTTTGGAGTTCGTGGATTCTCGAAATTTACCTATGTAGACACATATGCAAATCTGTAAGTGTAAACAATTTATTATGTTAATATATAAATATATATATATACACATATGTGTTTATATATTATGTCTGTCATCTAATGGCACATGGATAGTTCTTGTACATTTAACTGTACATATGATACAGATGCACATCTTCAGGACAGGACCCCTCTCTACCAACGTTTTGTCTCACCAGGTGGCACTGGGATGGTTGATTGAGGCAGCAATTGTCTCCTCCAAACTCTGAACCTGCAATGTCCAAAACGAGCCAGTTCCAGTTGGAAGAGGAGCCCAAAAGTGATGTTTCCTTTGCGGTAGCAATTGTGACTATCTGACTTATGTGACCCCAACATCTTATCATCTTATTATTGAATTGGATCGAAACTGAGGTGACGGCTATCAGTCTGTGAGATAGCACAACCCAGCAAACACCGGTAAAGTCCAACGATTTGTAAACTGCATGAATGCTTACAACAAGTCCCTTCAATCTGACATGAACCATACTGTATAAAAGCAGACTGTGCAGATGTCAGAGGAAGTAACTGCATCTAGTATGGCATAAGGGCACAACTCTTTCTTACCCAGCAACCTGAGCCTGAGTCAACTGACAAGCCATGTAGGCTTCGTAAATTGACATCGGAATAAAGGTAAGAGGGAAAAAAACACTGAAAAGTTGGTGATCCCTCATCACCATCCATCCACACATCTGTCATGCCTTTGTGCACCTCCGTTTCTAACCGTTTTTGGTCTGATCAAACCACTGTTACCCAGTCTGCCATGCACCTCATGGACCACCGGTAACCATTACAACCCTTCCAATCAAACCCCCACCTGAAGGGTCAAAAAAGTTTCATCTTGCAGATCATCCAAGCTAGGTTGCCATGCAGTCGTCTCCTCCCACACCAGGATACCATGCCTACCAACGTTTCAAGTTTCAAAGTTGGTGAGATCCCCTCCAATCCCAAAGGACACCATCTCAATTTGAACAAAAAAATAGAATGAGATCTTCTGAGTCGAGATGCTCATCGCAAAGATCCAGAAAACGTTGATCTTGGCCTCACCAAAGTTCAATGGAGTTCACTGTCAAATTTTGTTGGTGTGCTTCCATGTCGTTTTTGATGAAGTCTGATCAATACATAATAGTGAAATGTCCAAAGCGCTGCAACCACGTCAGCGCTCGCACATGAACCCTTTTTCCACGGCACCGTAAGCTGACAGCCACAAAGGCTTCACGGCGTCAAGTTCATAAATCAAAGGCTCCCAAGGATGGATATGACCTTGTTTTCACACATCCCCCCCTGGGTCCTTGCGGTTGGCTTTGTACATCTTACGTCTTCGGGATGCCTCATTCCGAAGATCAACAGCTTCCTCAGTATCTCGAAGTGACCACTTTCCTTCTTGAAGTGCTTTCTGCAGTGCACCATTCCCATACCATTTCGTCATAGCGTCTGACACCATGTGATGGCCTGGGACCCACCGCGCGAAAGAGTTGGAAGTTCCCTCCAGCAAGGCCTGTTTGAGAACTGCCAAGTCGATCTGAATCTTCCGGTCACTGGTCTGAGTTTCGCTGGTCAAGACGTCAAATCCAGTCTTCGCATCAGTCACCAAAAGATGCTTCCATCGACTGGACCAAAGCTTCCAGCTACGGAGCGAAAAGTCTGCCTGGACCATTTCACTCAACGCAGCTCTCACAAAATCTCCATGTTCAAAGCTGGTAGCCGCCATAGAGACTTCAGCGCTCATGCTGCATCTGACCACCCTCTGGATCTTCATGCTTGCCGCCTCCACCACACATAGTTTGGCCTCACCCTCAAGGATCTGTGGTTCTGCCAAAGCGATCACCATACCGCCTTGGCTGTATCCACCCGGCTGTGCACCAAACGCTGCGTCACTGGCGGAGATGATGACCACCTCTTCCACAGCGCAATCCAGCTTCTTGATCACCTGGGTGGTTGGCTGCTTGGCTCGATACACCACCTTGTTGAGCCACTCCAAAGCTTCTCTTCCTTCTTTGGCTGCCATCTGCTGCACATGCGAGACACCATATGACAAATCATATCTGCCTTGCCTCGCCATCCAGTTCAGCTGCCCCAAAGTTGAAGACATCTCAAGCTTCTCTGCCGGCGTGATGACATTCTTGAAGGCCTCCTTCTCGTCAAAACCCATGTCATTCTTTGGAGACTGGACATTCTTGGGAAGGTTCATCTTCTTCAGGTTCTTGGCATACTCATCCATGGAGTATTCGAACTCAAAGGTTTTGGGATCCTGTCTTTCCCAACGACCGCAGAACTTCACCCAACCATCTGTGGATCGGCGAAGATCACCGAAGTTGAGCTTCTCGTGGACCTTCTTCCAAATCTCATCACTCGAAGAATCACCACAATACCTAGTGTCATCCACGTGGATGCATGCCAAAGCTCGAAGTTGACCATAAAGACACCAGGCAGAAGAGACAATTCTCGCATGCCGCAACCACAAAGAGTCTCCTTGTAACATAGATACCAGAGCCGAGGTGACTCTGGCAACCCAAAACCTCCTTTGGTGAGCTTCAGCACATCTTGCCGAAATCCACCACCCAATCTCTCCTTGATATAGTCCAGGATGTAGTTGGGGTATCCCTTAGGAAGCTTGATGTAGACCTCCCTCTCTGGCGGTAAGGGCTTCCCTTGGAGGAAGGCGCTGGAAACATCCTCATACTTCACCACCCAACTCTTCTGCACACAAATCCAATTGATCAAGTTGTGGGCGAGCAACGCGGCTGTGGGAGCCAAGGTAGGGAATCTTCCCATGTCAGGATCCTTGTGTCCTCCTAGGATCAATCGAGCCTTCAGCACTGCCTCAGAAAGCTCTTCTCCTCCTTTGTTGGTCAGCACGAATCTGGTTGTCAGGATCCTCTTGGGATCCAAAATCTTATCCTCTGGGACGCCTTGCAGAGCGTCATGGTCGAAGTAGATCTTCACCGCCTTGATCAAGGGATCATGATATGCCTTCTGCCATTGCTCACGCAGGGACGACCATTGATATTCCACACGGCCCTTTCCCGTCACCAACTGTGCTTGCTGAGCCTCCTCAACATGTTGGTGTTGTTGCTGGTTCACCTTCTGGTCGATCTCCTTCTCTGCATCGTCCTGGATGTTGTGTTGGTTCCAGAAAGCCTCGTGCCACAAAGCCTCCTCCAAAGCATCCTTCCACTCATTCTCCACCTCATCCTCCTCAAGATAGAGCACCGCACTGGACTCGCTGGCGCTCATTTCTGGTCCTGCGAGAACGAGCCTGCAAGCTTTCCAGACGGTTCTTCTTGATGTGCTTCTTGATGTTCCTCACATGGGCACTGGCCTGGTTGAGGTTTCCTCGGAGGTGCGCATCTCGCATGGCAGAAGGATCCACCCTCTGCCTCTTGCTGAACTCCTCAAACAGTTGCTTCTTGTCTGCAAATCGCATCCTGCTCGGGCTCATAGCGGAACCACGTCCTGGGGTTGAGTCCACAACCTCCTCATCCTCTTGAAGCAGCTCCCTTCTCTCATCTGAATCCAAATGCCTTTTCAGAGCCACACTACTGGAGCCAGACGAACGAGAAGGGTCGGAAATAGCTCGACGCACTGAGTTGGGAACATCGTTCAAGGCATCCATCCTCACCAGCTGCTTCACCCGTTGTTGACTATCGGGGGCCGTAAGCTCCTCCAACAGGTCCTCCTCCATCTCGTCCACGTTGGCCAAGGATCTCTGCCTGATGGCCGGTGGCACACTCTGGCGTTGCTGAACGGTAGGCTGCTCCACCGTCAATTTTCCTTCCTTCAACTCTTCAGCCACTTCATCCAAGATCTGGACGATGAATTGGGATCCAAGCATCTCATCTGGAGTGGCTAACCGAACCTTCTCCAAAGGAAAGCTTTTCACCTTCGATCTCAACCTCACCCATATACGATTTGGAACACTCTGCTGTCTTTCCACACAAACCACCAAACCGGGGCCATCCCAACTGGAATGATCTTGAAGACGCTTGGGCTGGCCACGACGATGGGGCGGGGGCTCATAGACATAGACCGTGGTGCCTTCCTGGATGGTTTCCAACTTGGGTGGTCGAGACCTGGTGTGCAGGCCTCTCCGAATGGCTTCATTTGAATCCACCCAATTGAAGGAATCCACAGCTGAAGCTCTGATCCGATCAGCTCTTCGAAGGGCATCTCGCACATCCAACTGTTGGTTCAAGGTCTGCCTCACTTGTCCACTGCAGATCTGATCCATGATGGACATAGGAAGCACCACATTCTTCCCCGTGACTGCCTGCATAGGAGACATTCCCATGCGATTGCAGAGGCGATTCTTGGCATTGAAGCATGCCACCGCCACCATCTTCATCTCCTCCAAGCCACGCACCTGCTGGGTGTCCACCACACGCATCATCATGAGCTTGATGACCGCACCATGCCTCTCCACTTGCCCTTGTCTCCACTTAGCTCCTGGAGGAACTATTTCATGCCGAAAATCCAGCAAGCAGCTTAGCCGATAGACCACATCGGCAAACTCTCGGCCACCATCTGTCTGAAAAAGTTCCGGAGCTCCAAAGACACTGCACCACTTGTTCTGCAAGAGGTCCAACGTGGTCTCGGCATTGGGATTCTTACACACGGTACCGACATGGTACTCAGTGAGAGCATCCACCAAGTGTGTCACATTGAAACGCTCCCCACCTTTATCCCACACATAGAAGGAGTCTGCAAGAATCTTCTCACCGAAACGAGTCACCCTCTGACCTGAAATCTTCGGCTCAGCACCTGGAGGACGGACAGCTTCACAAATCTGACACTTCATCCCACTTGCAGTGTTGATGACCACATTGCTTGATCCAGAGACATGCAACATCCGCAGCAGCCTCTCTTGCGAAGGATGGCCCAGAACCACATGTAGATGTGCCAAAGCTTGACGGATCTTGTAGGGCCCTTGACGGGCGCTGCCCTCGAAGTAGACATAGTCATATTGTCCACCTCGCCAATCTGCCTTCTCTAATTGTCTGCGAATTTCTATCTCTGGTGTTGCCACAGGTTCTACCGGCAAAACATAGCGTTGACTTCCAGGTTCTCTTCCTTCAGCCAAGTTGACCTCCCACTGATCACACTTCTCCCATGCCTTCTCGGCAGACTTCAGGATATGGTCGCATAGTTTCTGCGGCCATCTTGCTGCCAAGGCCGATCTCTTCTGGGACCGCCCCTCATACATCACGCATCCTTCAATGGGTTGATGTTCTCCAGGTAGGTGATCACAAACAGCTCCCTCCATGAGAGCTTCACACATGCCCGGGTCATTCACATCCAGCATGGTGTACTTCTGGTGGGGTTTTCCGGAAACCACATCCTTGAGGCCAAAAGCACATTGAGGAATCTTAGCTCGGTGCAGGTGAGGGCGATTGCGCATCATATCCAGGTTCCAGGCCTCGGATTGCGCCGGGTTTTCCACCAGCACAAGCCGACTCCCAGAGTCCTGCTCATCCCACACTTCCCGGCAGAACCTCCACAGGGGAATATCTTCTTGACGAGCCACCATCACCTTGTCAATGTTGGGGTTGATGCGCTGAAACTGACTCCACGGCCCACACCTCGGGCTCAAGGTTACCAAGTCAGGCTTCTCCTCACGGATCAACTCCAGCACCTTCCTCTGAGTATGGCGGTTGTTCAAGTCATGGCCGAAGTTGAGGTCAATCGGATCCAACACCCTCCAACCGGTTCTCAATGAAGCCCTCTCACTCAGCTTAGCACAGCCAGCGAAGATCTCCAACACCACATAGTGAGTCCTCTCCTGATTCAGCCGGAGGAGACGAGCATGATGATCTCGAGCTTCAGCCACAGCCTTCTTCATCTTCTGAGTTAGGCCCCTCTGAGGCCTCACTGATTTGGTTTCCGCTGCTGCAGCTGCGTCAGGAAGTCCGTGTTGCGCAGCCTCTGCCTCATCGAGCCGAAGTGGCCCCACAGCGCTGCAATCTCGTAGCTGAGGAGGTACCTCAGCCACTTGGGATTCTTCTTCCACACCGCCTTGCCCTTGGACTCGATCCTCACAGCTTCCTTCACACGGAGCTGCCAGACAAACTTCTTCCATAGAAATGTCCTTAGGCGGCTCTCTGTGCTCCTCAGGACGTTGTATGCCAGCTCCTCGCTCCAGCAATTGGACAGAGAGGGGTAATCTGCCTCCCATCCTGTCAACTGCTGCTTCTTCTGAGCCGTTGCACTCTTCTTTGCTCGGCGTTTGAGGATCATTGCGGCCTCCTCCGGATCGAGACCTGGCAACTCGGCATCCATGAACTCCGGAGCTCCTCCTGAATCTGTGGCTGGTGTCTCCTTGCTCGCAGGTCGCATCCTCCTTGGTTTGGGGTGGCTCGCATCCACCGGCAATTCCACCTCCATGTTCTGAGGTGCCACCTTCCTTCCACTGAGGCGTTGATCTTCGAGCCTCATTGCCAACTCGTCCTCCTTCTGCTGCTCCTCTGGGGTCAGCACCTTGTGAAACTCTTCCTCGGAGATCTCGGGGCACTGAGCTGTTCGATGGTTGCTGCTCCCACATAGTTTGCAACTCGGAGGGTTGGACACCGGGTCTGCCATGAACGGGGGCGATGTCACGGTGGTCTTCTTCCAGCGTAGAGCCAAATGCTTCAGCCGGAGGCATCACATTGAACAAAGCCACCTCTTCACTTGTTCCCATCTTGGGGCCATCTATCTTCCAACTATCCTCGTCATGTTCCAACAAGTGAAATTCATCTATCCTCACTGTATAATGACCTGCTTCTGTCTCAATCAGACCATAATTCTGCACCTTCAACTTACGTGATGAAAGTGTGTGATGCTCGGTGTCCAACTTCACCCCCAACTTGGTGTGTGATTGTTTGGATAGCAGTGGAGGACATGGACCAGGAACAACACTGAAGGCTAGAAGAACTTTGCGACCCCCAAAAGTGGCCTCCAATTGTAAGCGATACTGACTTCTCAAAGTGTTACCATCTCCAAATCTGAAAACCTCATCTTCTTGCAACACTCTAAACCAACGGCCATTCTTCTGCCATTCCTCCACCACATCATTGGCCCATTGAACCCCAACCACGTTCCTCATGCAGCCCAAATCTAAAATGACCCTCCTGGCTAATTCTTTCATATTCCACCAAGCTTCATGGGGAACCACATCGGTTGAAAAAGATTGGGGGTTTCTCTCCACTCCATGCCCGGGCCCAGATTGCACCATGTATACTTCCTTGACCTCACTTGCGTCAGTCAAGTGCTCTTTGCACAATGCTGCTAAAGTCGACCTCAGACTTCGTCTGTGCTTGCGGAACAGCCGCTAAAACAGGATTTTGAGCCTGTTGTGCCATCTGTACCTTGGGGCAATCACGAGCCAGGTGTCCAGGCTCGTCACAGACAAAGCATTTGCGAGAACCAGCACCACGGCGGCCACCATCGCCATCCTTCTTGTTGTAGAAGTGCCGCAGCCGCTTCACCTCCGCCATCTTCTGCTTGGCCTTGTACTGCAGCGCCAAAGCTTCATGTTCCGCATGGAGCACATCAGCAGGCATCATTCCTTCAGCTTCATCTATGCTATCTTCACCAAGAGGCTCCTCCACCAAAGGATCCAGGCCGGAGTGCATAGTCACTGTCTCCATCTCGTTGAGCTCGGCCAACAGCGCAGCCTTGTCCCTTTTGTGATGGCCAAAGGAGTGACCAACCACACCACGCTGGATGAGATGTTCTTCTCCTTGAGATCCACTGAGCTGACTCTCTGACTTCCCAATGGGAAAGCCACTCTCTCCTTCCAATTCTCCTGCCAACTCCATCATTGCTCCCACAATGGCATCCTCCGTCTCATCCCCAGCGTGGGTCTTGATCATGGCTTTGTCTCTTCGGCTCAATCTCGCATGATCCAAGAGATGACCCACATAGAACCTTTCGCCCATGCTGAGAGCCTCATCCAAACCTTCAAGTTGTGCTCGGTAAAGGCCTCCTCTAGTGATGTAGCTCTCCAGACTCTCTCCCGAGAGTCGGGAGAGAGTGAGCAACCTCTTGCGGTGCCAATCCACTCGGTGCTTCTCACTTTGCTTCACCAAAGGGCTCTTTTCCAGAGCCATGAAGATGCGGTCCAACCCATCCTTGCCATCCACATCCTCCGGCTCCAGGTGCTTAACCAACTGGGCTGCTCGTTCACGAAGCTGCACCATCACCCTGGGGCCCACCAGGTGGTAAGGCAAGGCATTGCCTTCTCCACGCAGCCAAAACTTCACCGCCCTCTTCCAATCTCTATAATTCTCACCCTGTCTCGCCTTGAACACAGGGGGATAGCTGCTAGAGATTTTCCCAGCACCCTTCTTCTCTTCCTCCTTGTCCACCTTCTCGTGAACACTCTGCACCTTGCCACTGGGCAAGTTGCCCTCCTTCATCTCCTCCTCAGCAGACTCCGGAGAAGGTTGCCGAAGTGCTCCACCTAGGCAATCTCGAACTCCAAAACCATCACGAGGTCCCGAACGACGATCTCCCTCATCCTCACGGGACCAAGTGCCGTGCCAGTTGTGCCAAGGATCTGACTTCTTCCAGGGCGCATCTTCAGTCTTGCCAACGTAGACCCAATTCTCACGACTCCCATTGGAGGACCCTTCCCAAGAGTCCCAATGCCATGAGTCTCCCTGCCACCACGAAGCATCTGAACTAGCGTCCTGCGAAGCTATGTCAAAACTCTCGGCACCACCACCACCACTTGCTCTTCCATGGTGCTGCCTGTCCGAACTAAAGGACCCAGGTGTCCTTCCATCCGAAAACTCACTTTTCCCTCCCGAACTCGTCCAAGAAGGTTCTTCTGATTCCCAATGCTCAGCTCCATAGGCCTCCCAAGCTGCACCATAGTAAGAGCTCATGCCAGCTTAAGGTGCCTGGCTCAAGCCCAGAACCGCTACCACAAGCGCTGATTGCACCACGCAGTCAGCCGCCACAGCAATGATTGCCCCCGCAATCACCAAAGGTCCCAAGCCGCAACCAAGGCTCCGCTGCCAGTGAAATGTCCAAAGCGCTGCAACCACGTCAGCGCTCGCACATGAACCCTTTTTCCACGGCACCGTAAGCTGACAGCCACAAAGGCTTCACGGCGTCAAGTTCATAAATCAAAGGCTCCCAAGGATGGATATGACCTTGTTTTCACAATAATCCAAGTGATCCCCCATTAACAAGGCTTGTCATTGGATTCCTTGTATTCAACACCTAAACCAACGGTTCATGATTGGCTGAAGTACAATCAAACATCCCATTTGTGAGGCATCTTGGTAAACAGGTGTGATAAAATCTGTTTGACCCACACCACTGTCATCAACGTCATCGTCAACACCCTCATCAACGTCATCATCCTCAACACCACCACCACCACCACCATCATCGTCATCGTCATTGTCATCCTCGCGGTCAACAACAACAACAACAACAACAACAACAACAACAACAACAACAACAACAACAACAACAACAACAACAACAACAACTACTACTACTACTACTACTACTACTACTTCTACTTCTACTACTACTTCTACTTCTACTTCTACCACTACGATACCAACAGTAGGAGCTTTCAGTCTTGAGTCCCAAAAGTTTCTGAATTTCATATCACCATTCAACAATCACAAGATGAATAGTAACATCTTCCTTCAATGAAGTGGCTGTAGTGCGCGCCACGCACAAAGTTCGCACCCAATTCCTTCAACAGCCGCACATCCTCTTCCAATTGCCTCGGTTCTGACTAGCAACTGGGATGATATTGAAGATCAGCCATCGAGTTTCACGAAACCCTTGTAGCAACCATGTTCAATTCAGCCATGGCAATGGTATACCAATTGACTTCAGTGAGACACATCTAGCTGCCGCTGATAAAGGATGAACAAGGATGAAAAAAGTTGGTTTCTCAGAACTTCCAGAATCTTGAAATCCAAACTTCTCCACAAAAAAAAACAGGTCTTTCATTCTCCAAGCCGCTGCATAGAGAGGTAGATCCCTCCATGTGGATGGCTCTCATGGCGATTCACTCCCAACAGCAACACAGGGCGTCCATCCAGCAGCACCTGACCGTTGCGAGTCGCCACCGTCCGCAGGCCGAAGCGCACGGTAGTGGCATCCACCTCGCAGGGGTATCATCCTACTGGGTATCACAATGGGATATCCCAAGGAAGTGTATCTATGATGTCTCTTTTCTAAATAAACTCTCAACAAAACCTCCATTTATACCTGTTGATTTATTTTTGAAAAAAAACTCCACATGCCCATTTTCTGGCTGTCCACTTCCTCTTTTTCCAGCTTCCCCCCAACCTCTTGCCCTGCCATCTTTAAGGACACGGTCAGCAAATGCAAGGCAGGACTTGTGAAGCTCCAACGTTTCGCCTTCGGCACTGTCTCCCTCCAGGTGGCCTGGTGAAACTCCAGGTGATGCTGTGATCTTCTGACACCATCGAAGATCAGCTCAAGCAAAACACCTTGGCTTAACAGTCCTTTTTGCTTGGAAAAGGGAGATGAAGAGTTTTATATAAGTTATATACCCTCCAGGGAAGTATCACATATCCCACCTTGGGGAAAAAGGAATGTTATCTTCCAAAGTGCCTTGGTACGGGATTTTTTTAGTTCCCAGGATGGTATATGAATTTGATTTGGATCTTGAATTCTCTGATTCTTAGGGAGAAGGTGAAGATGGCAGGATGTTTTTTTAAACCCAACTGCCATCTTAGAGTACTGGAGATGGCAGGTTCTTTATTGCCATCCATCATTGCCATGGGATGGGTAAACCCCATTCTGACTGTGCATCTCTTTGCAGCTCTGAAGCTTTCCGCTTGGCAGCCCTCAGCCACTATTACTGTCACCTCATTAGATGTCAAAAACTGCAAATTGGTTATTTTCCAGCCCTCGTGGCCATTTGAGTCCATAAAAGCCTTTTGTATCTAAGTCACTCGCAAGAGTTGGAACTACCAGCCCAAATCAAGTGTTACTAGACTGATTGCCTGACGCAAAAAAAGTTCCTTCGATACATCTCTGATTTACAAATCAAAGCATCAATCCAACTCATCTTCCCAATATGCCATACCGAGAAGCCAGCACTTCAGGACCCTCCAGTGGCGTCACGGCCACATGGGACAGGTAGCATGCCGGTTGCATCAACACATGTGCCTGGCAAAACACTCCCTCTCACTGAAACAAACTAGGGAGTCTGTTTTACAGCTCCCTCCCCAACAACATATGTTTTGAGGTTTTCCCTTGTTTTTTCTTGGTTCTTGTGTTCTTTCTCTTGTCAATTTGTTTGGGTTTGAAGGAGGCACTATCCATTCAGAAGCCTTTTCTTCGTCCCCCATTCAGAACCCTACAAACAATTTGAGAATCGAATTGGCTCCCCGACTACCCCGACAGACCCCCAGCACTTAAAAAAGGAAGCTAACTCAGTGGACAACTGCCGGTGATCGCAGTGAGTATTTTTCATTCTCACGTATGAATTTAAAAATCACATAGTGGCAAAGTGCAAAATTGTATAACTCCAAGAAAAACATCCCACATTTCATTTCCACGTGTATCCCTTTTGTTCAACTGGGATTTTTTGCGTAACAAATTCACAAGAAAATCGACGTCACCACCATTTCTTTGGGAGCTACCTCCACGGGCCGTAACAGGCCCCCCGGTTGAAACCAATCAAAGTTGGCACGCTGCAGGGTGCTAAAACGGCTGTCCGTCAAGACCAACAACTCCTGTGTCGTCGAAGGTTGGCAGGTCGGCGCCGGTTGGGGAAGGGCCACAAGGACATGTTGAATTCGCTGAGTTGTCGTTGAATTCAAATGGATTTAGTATATAAATAATTACTGACTCTTCGGCAATTGAAAACTACTACTCAAATATTTCCAAAAGTAAAGAAGGATCCCCATTTGATCGGAGTTAATTAGAAGAATGTGTTATGTGTTGCGGTGAGCAACATTTACACTTGGGTCTGAGCAAACGTTTGACTGCTGGCAACCTGCAATGTCCAATATCAAGTCTAGATTCATAGATAATGATGAACCACAAGATCACTTTTTGTGAGGATGTCCCATCGATCAAGCCGGTTAGCATAATTACTCACTAGTTAGGCAGTCAATCCTCCAAACAGTTCCTTCAGTATCCGTAAATCCTTCATCCTAACATCCAAATTCAAAGACCAAATCTCAAATACAGTAGAAAACCGGCTACCAGACCCCTACACTCACCCACCCACACCGAAGCTTTTGGAGAATTCAATAAACGCGCCGCTGGTTTTCGAGGAACCTTCATCAAGTGGCTGGTGCTCAAATCTACCCAGAATGGGCTGTAACTGCCCTCATGCCTCAGCATGTGTCATCCAGAATCTTTAGGCTATGACTTTTGAAACTAGCGACTCTATACTTTATATATAAAAAAAATATATATATATATATATATAAATATGATAATATATAACCGCAGGCTTTACCTGGCATTCATTTCACCAAGCTTTCAGAATTTTAAGAACAAAAAGGCCTTTTGTTTCGCAAGGGCTTCAACTCCCGCCGCCAAGCATCTGTGCCACAATCATCCGATCCACCAGTATGACACAACGCAGTCCGCAGCCACGGAAATAAAGCCGAGTCACCTGGAAATAGGGAAAGTTGCGTTCAACTCTAAGAGAAGTGGTTGGAAAGGGTCGGGATCAGTTTAAAACGTCGTCGTTTGATTGAAATGGCTTTCAGGGTTTGTGATCTTTTTCATTCTCCAATCAAAAGGATGGACCTCTTCAAAAGGTGACAGTGGATTGACAGCAAATTCATGACCCTCAGAATGTAACAAACCTTCGAAACCATTTCGCAACCTATGATCCAATATTCAATAGTCCCATTGACCTGCGAAGACGCAGAATGCATGAACTCACCTATCCCCCTTCTCAGAAATTGTCAGCATCTTCGAACTTCCTCCAACTTCTTCAACTCCCCCACCTTTCAAGATCTTTATGTGGAAGCTGTTGGTTTCAAGACGCCTAGCCTGCCGACCTTCCCTTCACTCTTTGCCACCTGCGCATCGAGAAAGGTGCGGTAGGCTGCCATGCCACGACGACCCAAGGCCACCTTCATGCTGGCTGCTAGAATCTAGAAGAGATCCAACAGCTTCAAGATGTGTTTTTTCGCAGTAGCCACACCACCCAAAAGCGAGAAAAAAAAGTGTCCAAGACTTCTTTTCCTTCCACTCCTGAAAGATTCCGATCAAGACACCGGATCGCAGCACTGCCCAGGGCTAAGGCCACAAGTGTTGAAGGTAGCATCACAACAACGGTGACACGGCTTGATGCTAGACTCAGGACAATGTTCCAAGGAACATAGCCATTCCCTGCCGCGTGAGGCGTTGCAGGATGGATGGTTGGTGTCTATTTCCATTTATTGAACAATGGGAAGTGGAACGTTTGAACCTTGGACATGTTTAAACTTATCTTCCCACACCACGTTGTCACATACCATCCCAGGATGATTTGATGATCCTTTTCCCAACTTCACACTTTTTGATGAGGTCTCACCTCCTTCACACAGACTCTAAGTCAACCCAACTCCTCAGAACAAAAACATGGAATTGGAATCATGAATATCACAATCTGAGC
This sequence comes from Breviolum minutum Mf 1.05b.01, assembly GCA_000507305.1. Taxonomy (NCBI): domain Eukaryota; class Dinophyceae; order Suessiales; family Symbiodiniaceae; genus Breviolum; species Breviolum minutum. The sequence goes on from DF240800.1 coordinate 34,960, forward strand.
AACCCAAGAGCACTAACCAACCCCCCCCCCTTTTTGCCCAGGCCTTGCATTGAAAGCATCCGGCACCCATCTCTGGCCACGTTGCCAATCCTCTTCTTTCACCAGGGCGGCAGCTTCAAAGCTCACATCGCCGAGGTAGGCAAAATCCCAAGGACCTTCCGGGCGTTGATATTTCACCACGCTGAACAAGGTGGATTCCCTTGCTCCCCGAAAAAAGTCACGTAGGGCCCGGCCACATCTGCCCCAAGTCACGTCATTGGAGTAGCAAACGACTTGATGTGTTGTCTTGATGCAACACACTGATATGTGAAATATGATATGATTATCCTAGGTCAATGATTGTCTAATTCTTGACATCAACCTCTTCATGTTCTACATAGTCAAAGTATTAGGACCCACCTTCCCCCCTTGAGGCCTTCAAGAATAGTGACCTGTCGCCCAGGATAATGCGGATAGGGTGTCGCCCTTGCCCATGGTACCCATGGTAACAGCACCCAAGGCCATCCATGCATCCGACACGGCCTTCGTCAATCTACAGCTGTTGGGTTGCATGCGAGATAATGATCTTTTCTTTGCTTGTTTCACCGATGTTTGAGAAAAATTTTGACTGGGAAGATCAATGAAGATCATCACAAATCTGTCAACCATGCTTTATGCTATCCTTGTCAACCATGAGCCGAAAAAAAAGCAGCAGATCTGCAGATCTACAACTTTATGTGGAGTGGCTGCACATCCCGAAGCCGGTCACAAGGAGAACTTTGCGATGTAGCTGCCATTCTGATCCCTCGAAAGGTTGGAGATCTAAGCTTTCGGAGTGGAAAATCTTCCCTTTTTTTTCAGCTTCCCCTTGAACTTCAATATGCTGTTTCATTGGAAAGGTGCCCTTTTCCAACGAAATTCCTCAACAAAGAGTACCAGAGTACCAAAACATCAACCATTCTGGGATGTCTCTCCCATGGATTCGACCAAGTCAACTCAACTCCTTGCTTTAGCAAACACCTCACAACGCTCACCGCTCGAAGGAACTTCACACGAGCTTCCCCACCCGCTCTTCGACCACTAATTTGATGAACTCTTTGGTCACATCATCCTTGAAGCAGGGGCTGCACCAGGCCACACTAATCTCTGAGCTTTTTATCAACAATTTTATCAACCAAAAGTTTCTCTGAAAGACTGGAGGTGGTAGTGGTGCTAAAATTATAGTGATCTTTTATTAGAGAGGAGAAATGATAGAGTTTCCTGTCCCCAATTGCCTATCTGCAAAGCTTCCACGTTCATGCTATTTCTCCAGCAAACTGCGCCACATCAAATTCCCGTAATCTGATCCAAGATGCCAGGACAAATTTCAATGGCTCGAAGAACATCACAGGGTTTTCCTCCGAAATCCAAGGTGCCAAGGTCGTAAGGGAGGTGGTCATAGCAAGGGCAGGCTGAAGCGTTGAAGCGTTGAAGCCTATGACACACCTCAAAGGGTTGAATGTTTTCCTTTTCAGCTTTTCAGCTCGCAACCCTCCCCAGCCCTCAAGCCCTCTGTCCTGCAAATCGTCCAGCACACCATTTGCTTCATCACTAATGGTTCCTGGCAACTGAAGGTTATTTTAAGGCTCCAGAAACCTATGAAGAACTGGAACCCCAACAAGTCAACAAGTGAAGTATATCAGAATATATGTATATATTTATATATGATATATGTATATGTGTGTGGTATACACTTGGTTCTGAAGGCTTGCGAACAGTCTGAACTTAACAGACTTAACAACACCTTTCACATATGTCCGAGGATCCATGGATCTGTATCCCTGGACTGAGGCACCAGACGTTGCTTGTCCCTATGCGAGGTCAACTCCCTCAAATAGTCACGCCCTGAAACGAATGACACAAAATGACAAGCATTTACTCAAATCCATCCCATCCATCCCTGAAATGTCAAATGATTCCAATGGTTTCTTTTTCCAAAGACAAAAGTTTTACCAGAGACTCCAGACCCTTGACCCTGGTAAATAATTCATGTCACCAGCCACATCAATTGAAGATGTCTCAAAACCGAGGTTTTGGCGCATCATGTTGAGCTTCTTGCTAAGCCTGGGATGATGGATTTGGAGTCTGCCACTTGGGTGTCATTCGGCAATGGTTGGAATGGTGAGACTCGCCGACTTGTCGTGCATGAACACTGATGTCACACTCCTACCAATCTGCCCATCCGAAAATGTACCATTCAGGAGATGGTACACTATGATACTTATCTATACTTGAGTTGAAAGTAGTTTTCATAGTTTACCATGGAAATGAGCTGATTTGGGGGGGGTGTCCAATTTAGGCTCAGGTGACTCCATGTTGGTCTGCACCAACATCTTCACTTGTCCAAGGGGCTCCTGGGAGCGCCCCCAACAATCAGAGGCACAAGGTATGATTGAAAATGAAAAAATTGCCCACTGGAAGTTGGATATCAAGACGTCCAAGGTGGTTTTTCCTTGTTGTTTCCTATATTTTTCCAACCTGGACCCTCAAAAGAATCTCCTTGGGTACAGGCAGACTGTTGGGCGCAGTATCATCCAAGATCAACACCGCATGCAACACGTGCCCGGTGATCTGGCTCGTAATGTGGTGACGGGAGACCCGAATGGTACTCTTTCCAAGTTTCAATGCAAATATCCGTAGGACCTGTTTTGATGATTTGGAGGTAGCTCAAATTGTGGATGTAACTACTCAACGGCTTGAAGTCAATGAACATCAGCTGTTGCCAAAGGAAAAGTTAGCTCTGATGGGGGATTCATAAGCAGTTTCCCATTGCAACCTAAAAATTTTGAGCAATGAACTCCCTGCGCCATTTTGACGTCAGTTTTAAGTAGGCATACGATATGGTCAGTATAGCATAAGTCTTAAGGATGGAGGCTCGGTGAATCAAACATGAATCAAAGCAAAAACAAGACCCACTGCAAAAGAATAGCATAGTAGGTACCTCCTCAAAATAAACAAGGAAAGGTGGTGGTGCTAATTTTTGATCCTCTCAAAGTATTGCACTATCTTCGACTATCACCTTAAGACTCTGGTAAAAAAAATATGTTGCAAATTCAGCACCTCTGAGAGATGAAAATCCACCATTCAACCTGCCATGGGCGGATACCTATCATCTCCGAATCTGCGACCCTATGCAACCATCCAGGTCGTCGTACCCGCCAGGTCATTTCGCATAGGGGTTCGTAGAAGGAACTAGGCCTCGGCATGAAATCATCAAGAGCTGGGAGATCACAATGTGTCTCCTAGACTTTGTTGATATTTGTGATCATGTATCCCAAACAGAAATGGAAAATCACCGACTTGTCACAGCCCATGTAGAAACCGCTGCAGCTCTGGTTTTGTGGTTTTTCCTTTTTCCTCACGGCCACTGCAACGCTGCGTGGGCCGGTTCTTCTCGAGCAGGGCTTTCGCCAATGGTTGGAAGGGAATGTGGCGTCCTGGAAAGGACTGGCGTGATGGATACCCAGCACCTACGGGGTAAACTGGGTAACACCAATGCTAAACATGAAGCCAGGGATGCAGGTGTTGGGAAACGAAGGTGTTCTTTGTCTAAACAAACGACAACTGGAAACGAACCAAGGTTCTGTTCATCTCATCCAGGTTTAGTTCTGCAATCTTTTGTTAATGCACTGCACCTTTCCAAAACATGCCAAGTGAGAAACAGAAACGAAAAAAAGGTCTTAAGAACCCTTTTTTAAAGAGACTCTTTTGGCAAAGAAAACCTTTAGGTTCTCACGCTTCTTTTCTCAAAGCAATGAAAAAAATTCTGACACTCCCGAAAACTGGCATCATATACGTCCACCTGTAGCAGATCGTTTTACTTTTCGGGGATAGCATCCAACCCTTGCTGGTGGGGAGGATCTTGCAAAATCATGTGGCCAATTTGTCCTCCGTAAATATGCTGCTGTTCCACTTCTTCTGCCTTCTCCTGACAGCGGCCAGGACTCATGCGTCACAAATGCAAATGGTACCAGTAAAGTGCAAGATGTGTTGAATCTTCAACATTTTGCACTGCAGATAATGATTTTGTTTTGGTGTGTTTCGCCCTCTGGCAAGACGCTTGTCACCCACCTTCACGAGCCACTCGGCGGCTGCTGGTGCTTTCATCGCAGTCCGCAGTCCCGTCAGCAAATCACTCTGGTGGGACGTCCCGGTAATAGCCGAGGCCTGTAGAAACGGAAAGGATGCATAGACACCTAGACATCTTGGCAAGATTATTTTGGTCTCCCATCCAGAATCCCCTACATAGCTACATAGCTAGAAAGGGTGCACTAGAAGCTATTCCAAAGTATATATAGAATTCTGCGTGCTGTGACTAAGGCCAAAACCACAAAAAAAAATAGAACAATCTCAAGGCAAACCAGCTAATCAGCCAAGATTTGGTTTGCCAACCAGGGTGCTGTTTTCTCAGTCCATCAACCTCCAACCAATATACCAAAACCCGCCAACCCGCCTCGGTGATCCAACTTAAAAATCCAACCCTCTCGAGATCCTTCCCAGCTGCCAGCGGCCGAAAAGTCAGCATCCAAATACCTCGGTGAAAACTCCAACTGAGCAACTGGAAGTCGTGGAAGATGATTAAACTGATTCCTTACCTCATGTCTTGTTCCTTACCTTTTGTTGGGGGATGGAAGCAGGTTTTCATCTCAAGTGTTTTGGTAATCTTTGTGAGTGTATGTGGTGGCCTGCTTCACTTATGCTTTCCAACCTTTCGGTGCCCAAATCTTGTCGATTTTGGAGTGTCTTCAATACGGTTGGGGTCTCGCCATTGGGAACAAAAATGCTTTTTGGAATTTAGACAGTTTGATGTTTTCAGCATTGGTTTAATATGCTTGAATTTTATGTCTTGTTTGCTTCTGTGTTATTCAATGCTTTACAGGCCCAGTATGATTCGTTACTCGAAAAGTCGGCTGCGGTGGTGGCATCATGTGAAGGATCCGGTCACCACCCCACCGGCCAATCACAAGGATGGCATGGACATCGAACAGCCAGCTGGAAACTCGTTACATCACCGTTGGAAAGGAACAAACCATGTGTCGTATTTAAAAAACTTATTTGCAGGACCCCACCATATTCGCAGGCACTTGGGAAACAGACCAGCAGTGTCATTCTGTTTGAAATGGTCCAATTCTGCACCTCGAAAATCACTATCATCTAAGCAAGGTGGTCCATGATTTCCGTTACCCAGCTGTCTGTAACCTATCCATCCCATGAATTTTCTTGACTTGAACTATAACCCAAGGTGCAAGCGTTTCACTGGTTTAGGTGGTGGCAACAACATGGCCTCAAAACGCGGCTTGGCAAACCAATAGAAACCTCGATGTGGCAGGGGAAACTTCCCAGGATTCTCCAGTGACCACCCATAGCTGCAGTGGATTTTGAGTTTTGAGGATGACAAAGCTTCACATTTACGAAACTATTCTAACGTGACTGTGATTGGATGAGGGAACAGTTGAAGGGATAACTATTCTCTTTGACAGGTGTGCGAGAGGCAAAAAGATAATCTAAAAAAGTTTGAATGAGACTGCATCAGACATGCATATTTCTTCAATTTCTTCTGTCTCATTTAGCCCCTTTCAGCAAAGTAAGTGTTGAGGTGCACCATTTTTCACACCAAAGCCAAGTTGCCAAATGCCATGGTTCCAGTGGCCACCAGGCCGAAGACTTTCGAGGCCTAAACACGACAGCAATTCGCAACCAAAGAAACATTCCCATACTTTCCCATCATTTGGGCAAATAGTTCGCTGATTAAGGTTGATGGAAAAGAATTTTCAACTTGGGGGATACATCTGGGACTAGACGGTTAAGGGAAAACACCAATCTTAGCCACCAAATCCCCCAAACATTGAAAAGGTCCCCGCTGGTCTCGCCTGCCCCGGAGCACCGGCCATCTTCCGGCCGAGGACGGCGGCGAAAAGGCTCCCCGGGGCGCCAAACGGAAGACACAACCCTTTCGACGGATGAGCCCGAAACGTTCGGGCGAAGAGTTGCGAAAATAGCAAGAAATTTGGAGGATTTGGGGAAGCATTGCCGTTATGTTCCTGAAGCGATCACCATTTCAACGCCGAACGTTGGAAGTGTATTGCCGCGATTCGGCAATTTTCTTATCACCAATTTTTGTGGAACAGGGAATCTAGAGAGTACAGCGCTTGGAGGCTCTGTCGTTTGACAATACATTCGTGATCATCATTTGAAATATTCAAGGCTGCCAATGCATCGCATGTGTGCAAGTACGTAATGGAACAGGCGACAGAAGCTTGGTGAGGAACAAGAACCCAAAATCATGATACAACAGGCAACAACAATCGTGGAGAATCTTCCATCGTAGAGGCTCTGAATCAGCAAACACGGAAACATCAATGCTGCCGTAACTAGAAGTATGACAAATTGCTAACCAGCCAACCCATCACCGAGTGTCCAAACGACATAGGCCCAGAAGAACTAACCATCCTGTGTTCTTCCCGTGGTTGAAAGGGGTTTGACAGTTTGACGTGACTCAAGATGATGTGACAAAATCAGAAAAGTTAGATCAAATCCAACAAGGTAAAGTGAGATTCAAATAAGCTTGGGATTTGAGACTACGTTCGGGTTGATGCAGTTAGCTGTTTTTCTTGCACGCCTTTTTGCTGCAGTTCGGTCTCTCTGAGCTGTTGTGGTGGACAGTTTTTAGAACCGTTTTGCCTGATTTTGCACAAATCACAAATGCTGCGCATTTTTCAAGAATACCCTAAAACGGTTCTAAATACCAGGTTCCAAAAGGGTTCTAAGTGCACATGACTGGAATCAAGCCATGAAACTCTGAACTGTGGTAACAAATGCATGAAAACCTACGGGGCTTCTTGCTAACTGCGGCCTTGCCGGCAAAATCATGACATCTTTTTCCGGACCTGAACCACGGCACTGTCACCTGATGAAATCAAGCGCGCCAAGAGAGGAGCTCCACCCATGGCGGCCCATAGCATCACACCACCGATGGAGTAGAAAATGCACCGACCCAGCCACTTCAAGGCAACTGGAAGGGTCCTGGTCTCTGCTGGTGGCTTAGATGGGGGTAGTGCCACGCCCGTGCTTGGGTGAACCCATGTAGTCTCTTCCGTCTCCTGGTTGTAGTAGTACGGACGACCATCCTTGGTGTAAATCACAATCCAGTCCTTTCCAAGATTGTACATTTCCATTTTTGGGGCATCCACATCAGCCATCGAGGGCTGCATCAACGCGGGCTTCTTCAGCGGCTTGCCGGATGTGAAGGGAATCTGCGGATTGGTGGGACTGTTGTAGCGCGGTCGGCCAGCACGTGCTCCATCGATACCATTGAGAGCATCTGTACGGCCCAAAGCGACCTTTGCACAGCGCGTCCTTGTGCGGGACAGCATTAGCTTGGTGTTGTAGTGGGTAGCGCGTCAAATGCAGTCAGCTACAAGGATTCGCCTAAGTGCAGTATTCGTGTTTAGTGTTTTTGGCTTGCGATGCTTTGTGTTGTTTGCTGTGACTTATCCCTCCGACGTTGGTCTCAGTTACATTCCCATCTCTCATCTGATTCAGGTTTCTTCCTTCGGCATTTGTTTCAATGTGATTTGCTGACTTTGCAGTCTAAAGTGTAAAAATGTTAAAATGGGCAATCCATACACCATGTCACCAAACTACAAAATCCCTAAAACAAATACTGGGGAACTTCCCTCCAGGGACTTGGTGACTTGGCATGTCCATTTCATCAAATCCGTTTGTTTTTGCTTGCGTGGCCTGCTTACTTTCTCGTGGGAAAACAGCTTGCGCCAAAACTGCGAAGGTTTCCGTGGCAAACGAATTTTTGCGGCGGTCTTCTGAGTCCAACCTGCCTTTGGAATGGGATTCTCATGCCACCTTTCACATGGGACAGTGGAAACAAGACTGTCAGTGTGGAAGGATTCAACCCCCACGAACCCCCCAGGACCTGGCGCGGAGCCTTTTGGCATAGAGCTGGACAATCTGCACCAAGTCCTGCTTCGAAACCGAATGATGTAAGCATGTGTTTGTGAAATGGAAAAAGATTTTTTCCTCAAGAGATTACGGAAGAGAGAGAGAGAGAGAGAGAGAGAGAGAGAACTCTTGTGTTACAAAACG
>DF240800.1:43082-101425 GCA_000507305.1 Breviolum minutum Mf 1.05b.01
GAGAGAGAGAGAGAGAGAGAGAGAGAGAGAGAGAGAACTCTTGTGTTCAAAACGATTGTCCCCTAAATCGTATAAAATGTCTAGCTATGTATAACCTATATAACTTACAAATTACACCTTGCAGCATATGTGTCAAAAGGTTTAACTTATAATTGTTTACCTATATCAAAAGACCCACAACTTCATCACCAATTGAAAAATTGATTGGAGAAGGTCACCTTCATAAGACACATTGTTCCAGAAAAAGTTGCAACCAATAAAAGTAATTTGTCATACCTCACTCAAGCATAGGGGTGAAATCAGTATTTCCCCCCTCAAGAAGGATGAAAATGAAAGCTTTCACAATGCAAATCGAAACTCATAGCACAGCAGATCCTTTTTCACCAGCGAATGTTGGCATCAATTCGACACATGGCCGGCGTTGGTGCCACATCTTAAAGGGCCAAGGTGACACAGGACAAAACGAAGTGGGCACAAGCTGTCCCAATGGAAACATCTGACACGTTGCTTCCTCCAAATGCAAATGCCAAGCCCTGAAACTGTGCTATTGGGGAACCATTGGTCCAACATCCTGCCCACACCTGAAACTTCTGCGGTAAACACATCATTTCTGGTTGCTTCTCGCGAATACATGCTCCAGGTGTTGCTCGACAGCATGAGGAATGCGCGCACTTCCAAGTGCCATGAGTTGTAGTGATTTGGCTTGTCCTACGGCAAAATGGCATACAAATCAACAACATAACTTAAACTACAGTGTTGCACATTCCTTGAGGAGCACACCCTGGGAAAATCGAGCTGCCCCATTCCAACCCGTGCTGAAATTGCTTCACGAATTTGGCGTTTGGAAGTCAAAAACATCTTCGACGAACTCCTTGCATTTGGAGTTGGAAACATAGGGCGCGGCGAACGTTTGAAAAAAAATGCAGTTTCCACGGCCCTTCTTATACTGAAATCGATTGCTCTGGACGCCCTTGATCGCCAAGCAATGACTTGATTTAACCAAATGAATCCTAGGGGTGATGTGCGCTCCTTCTATGCGAACATTTTCAAAAAATTCCCGATTTCAAATTTCAAACCCTTTTTTTTGTTGAAATAAAACTGCACCCTCTTTTCCATATCTTCACCAGCCTCTATTCCAACACTCAAAGCATTCATCCTAAGCCGGGCACACGCGCGCTGCATGTGAGTTTCCGCCGTTCGGGCGATATTCCGATGCTCATGAAGGACATGCAGGCGTTGGTTCGTCAACCTGGCTGAGCAGCTTCTCGGAAGTGAGGAATGCAACTTCGGGGGGCTAAGCAGGGGTTGCCCAACATACCAAGCCAGTTGAGAAAATTGATTGGCCAAATGTTCATGAATCACAGGTTTTCTTCAGGGAAATGCCCTATCTGTCCTAACACCACGGTAGAATAATGGCATCTGCGACCCAACATACAGCATCCACCCACCCGGTGGTAAATTTCGAAACCTCCCTCGGTTGGTACTTCACAACTTTGCCACGGTATGGCAAACTTGACATGTTCAGAAAAACGGAAGTGCGCACATGGGGCGAAAACCGCTACATTGAAAGGCTATATTTTCATCAACAATAATAGAACTGTTTCAACACAATGATAAAAAGTAAGAACGTGTGCCGGTTTTTAGCGCAGCAACTGAAACCAATGCAAACGCAAACGCAAAGGCAAGCAGCAGCAACAGCAACAACAACAACAACAACAACAACAAAAAAAAAAAAAACAACAACAAGAAGAACAAGAAGAACAAGAAGAAGAAGAACAATTACATGAACATGAACATGAACATGAACATGGACATGGACATGGAGATGGACATGGAGATGGACATGGACATGGACATGATGGATATGAACATGACCATGCGTATGAGCTTTGACGCGGGCATGAACATTGCTATGAACCGAACAGGAACATGAACGTGAACATGAACACGAACACGACTGTTTTCAAAAATTTACGTTACACGTGGGAGAAAAGAGATTGAGCAAAGGCATTTGTGGCGGCACTGTGGGTTCTAACTTTAAAGACATGTAAAGATATGTGGTCCGACATATCAACTGCATATTTTCAGACCTTTTGGTCTTTCCCGGGCGATGCATTGTACTAACAAACCATACTTGCGACAGAACAGTTTTGTCGAAATTTTGGATCAATTTTGTTCAACACTCCGTCGCTCATACATTGGTGTAGCGAAATCCCCGTCGCAATCAAAAGCGCAACTTCATATAGGTTTTGGATGCAACATGTCGGGCGCCGATCGATGTATTCCAACATATTCCAACGCTCATTTTCCCGATTCCAATGGAGACAGTGTGAAAGTGTCCTTTGTGGGCCCGTCATCCCGTAACCGGCGAACCATGCCACAAGGATCGACTGGCAATCGGACCTTTTGGTCGGACACCGACATCGTTGTCGACAAGGATGGCATCCCGCCCCATTTAGTGAAAAGCTTACCATCGTCGAGTTGTCCTCGCCTTCAATTCGTCGGAGGGCGAGGTCGGCGCTGAAGCGAAAAAAGGGGCACACTTGGAAAAGAAGACGACATTGTTTGCCTTGAAACTCATTCATGGCAAGTAGTGGGGGCATGGCAACTAGTGGAATCCTTGAAAATTGAATCCTGAGCACCTGAAGCGGTAAGGTCCAAAAAATTTCATCATTTTGCAACCTTTCGAGGTGAAAACATTGATAATTTTTCCCGATTTTTCGCAAACTAGGGAAGAAAGAAACTAACCCTCGGTGGTGGATGAATCAACTAAAACCTTGAGCACGGATCTATTCACAAAACGGATCTATCACAAAGAATGCCAAGTCTGATTCATGAAAAATGTTTGTGAAACTCTCACCTTCGAGGAAGGGCACGGATCTTCAGGCAAACACTCAATCGACTTACCCCCACGATGGGTGAGAAAAATAAATAAATTGGAAAGAAAACCCAATGAAAAATTCTTTGTGAAAAGTTGGTTACTGGTGAAGGACCCCATACAATGTTCATGCGGCTCTTTCAAGAGACATTGTCCCACGGCTTAGCACTGTCAACAGCATTTGAGTTTGCGACGCTCTGGAATGACGATGATGATGAAAATATTTTTTTTCGGGGAAGAGGAAATCGAAAAGAATTATTTACCACCACCGACGACGTCCGAACGGTGCTGAACATACATGGTCATTTGCCGCCAGGGCCACTTATGGCCTGTCAGACTCGGTCCGTGTATGGTTTGAAAGCAACATATGTGTTGTTAACTAACATGTTAAAAAAAATGGATGGAAGGAATCCACGGTTACTGCGTGGCAAGTCGATTGATGGAATCCCTTGCGCATGTGCGGATGATACTCAAGCGCTTGTCGGGGCACCCTTACTGGACCGAGCTTGTTGCGAATCGTCTACCGGCCAGTGTAAAAACGCCGGGAAGTGGCCCAGTAAAACAACGCTGCCCACGAGAACCTTTTCAAAAAAAAATGGAAGCTTCGTTTTGTAACATTCTGGTTTTGATGTTGGAACAGGCATTGTGATGAATGTATTTTTATGATGGAAAGATTCTGTATGTTGTGGGGCTACATGTGAAAACACGTCACGTCAGGTCAGGTCAGGTCAGGTCAGGTCTACAAGCCACTGGCGAACCTGTTTTAGGGCCCACGCGCAAAAAACATCCATTTTGCACAACTGTCATTAACATGCGCCAAAAAGTGTCAAATAAACTTAAATGTGATTTCCATACAACCTCATCCGGAGCCGGTTCCCTCCACATACACTTGAATACATTGAAAACAAAAAAATTGATTGCCATGGCTTTGACAGACCGTATGTTCCTGGATGTTGGTTGCGGTATGATTGAAATGGTACAGGGTTTCGGGCGCGCGCGTCGCAGTTCAGGCGCCGAAACACAGGCTTGCTTGTATTTTGTGAGTGTTTTTCATTCGCATGGGCAATATACTGGAAAAAATTGTTTCACGATCCGTCCAACATGTATAAGCAACACTTTTCGGGCACGATGGGAAGATCTTCATCGGTTTCCATGATGTAGCATACTGGTCACCGCCGCACCGGTCCCTTCATCATGTTAAATCTGCAACTCAAAATTTACGAATTAGGGACGGAAGGGAAGGCGCATACTTCGCAAACCCGACATGTGCCATGATCGTGTCATATCCCACGTAGCGTGTTTTGCAGCAGGACACCGAACCAATTGCCGCCATCATTGACACAGTATGGATGTTGCATACCGTCCACTTCTCCGATCAGTGGTAAGGCCCCCTCGTTGTATGAACTGGTCATTACCATAGCATGAAATTCTCCACATCTGGAATGAGCGTGTTCGGGCCTTCACCTCGCAGATTGGATCCAAATCATGGTCGGAAATTTGCCTACGACACCACTGGAATTTGGCACGGTATTTCGCAACACTACCTGGGCATCGTTGGATCAAGAGGGTTTTAGCTTCGCAACCACAAGGGCACAAACGCATTGGCCGCCTAAAATACTGCTGGGATAATATGTTTGCAAAAATTTTGCCGCTTGAAGAACGTACCTTCATGGAATATCTGTGCAATTGATTTTCAAGTTTGGCGTTCGTGCCTGCCGAAAGGTTTTGAAATTTTTCAAGCCCTGAAGTTAATAGAAAGCAATTTCAGAATTTTCCCCTTTGTGACAAGGTTGACATTGACATTGACATCTCCAGATGTGCTTTTGGTAGGGAAGTTGTCAATCCAGATTCCTCTACCTGCACTGCTGGGCTGGCGTCGGAAAGAGGAGTTGGCCGCGGGGTGGAAGATCTCCGTCCAAGTTGTGGGTTTTTTTTTCCTCGCACCTTTTTGACCGCTGTACGCTCGCCTGAAACCCTCCGCATCCCTTTAAGGATTCATTTTCAACGGAAAGCGGGCCAGCGTGACACCAGCGCAAATGTCGGTGCTGCTCGGAGAGATGGAGGGCTGGATCTGGCTGTAGTTTGGGCAAGCATGCGGGTAAAGTTGGCTGCCTCGTTGCGCCACCCACCCGCCTGTTCGATGCCTAGGAGTTTGCATCTACGCATGACATGTTCCAGACTTCCATCAAACAACAATGGGATAATCACATCACGATAAGATTTGGTAACTGTACTGTTGCAAGTTGGCTCGTTTCTCAATGCGAACAACACGGTAGTCCTGACAAACGAAGCACACCCACCACAGCATTAACAGTTGCCTTCTGGGCAAAGGATTGCTCTTTTGGAACACAACCCGGGAAAAAAAAACGGGTCAAAAATGGTTACATTATGTACTGACGGAACAGGGCGCCAAATTGCATCATGTTGATACAAGTCCTTGGCTGCAACAGGCATCCAATGCATTTTTCGCCAACCGTTGGATCCTGCTTGATTGCGACAAGGCGGAAATCCCTCGCCAAAGTGCGGACTACCGTGGCATGCTTTGCCCCTGGACATCGGGCCTTGTATAAAGACGATTTGAAGAACATGGACGTGTCATGGATGTGGCTTACACGAAACTATGCCGACGATTGTTGGACATCAACGTGGCACAGAAAGGATTTTGGAATGCAAACGGGTACAACATTTCCCAGCACTTGGCGCGCCTCCCTTCCCACAGATGGGCTACATGTGTATTAGCCTGGACTACTCCCGGACCCCGTGATTCCGCACGTCCTCCAAACAGCTGGGATCAAAAATCAACGCGGTGGGCGGACGCTGCAAACAGCGGTGCGAGTCTCATTTGGACGACTTCATCTACTTCTGCCAGCTTTGAACGGGTTTTTTGTGCACATATCATTGTTTTTTGATACGATCATTTTTTTTCGCACAGGGCCAATGGAGCGTTTGTGTGCCGTGTCCATCTGTCACGACGCGTGGCTTCTTCAACAACCCGCTTCGCTGCGGAGCACCGACCTTTATACAGAAAACATTTACAAAAGTATGACGTTCAATTTCGAAAGCTTATTCGTCGCATTGTGGGGCCTCCACCAGGCACGAATTGGTCAGCCCAATGGCATGATATTTTGCACGAATGGAATTTGCGTGTAGGAGAGCATTTGCGTGGAATCTACTTCCAACAAATCGTTCCCGTGGGCGCCCACAACAATCTTGGGACACAAAACTGGAAACGTTCTGCAGGTTCAAGGCTCTGGGTAACAGGGAAGGTGTTGCGAGAAATGCGGTTCAATGGGGTGCTTCGCTTCCGACTTTCCTAGACTTCTGTTCCATGTAGACGCTGCCACCAGGTTTTTTGAGAGACGCTTGCAAGTTGTACAGTCATTGGTATGTACATACATATATTTTTCTTTTCCGCCTCCGCCCTTACATTGGGCTCGCCTACGGGCGTTGGGGCTGACTTGACTTGACTTGTTTACGTTTAATGCCTTGTTCGCGCCTATGCCGAATGGGCCCACTTTTTTCTTGGCGTACAGGTTCGACTCAACTCGACTCGAGACAAGCTTAATATGGCAACCGCAAGCGGAAACGGTGGGCAGGAAAACAAAGACATGGGTCAGAAACATTGAAAAATTTGCGAAGTGGAAACGGTGGGACAACAGGAAAATGTTGCAGTGCGCAACCCTGCCTTCCAAGAGCTATCATACTTAAGCTTATACACTTTGCCAAACTAGATAACGGTTTGTTCTCGCATTTCCGCCTGCGCCGTCCATCGCGAACAATTTTTTTTCCCACCGCTCCTTGTTAGCCGCGTGAAAGTCGAAAGGTGCACAGCTATTTGGTTGGACTGTCTCTGCCTCGACTACTTTTGTACCGGCCAGTCCCCAGATGTATTTCTGGGAAGGAGGGAGGCCTTCTTCCATCAGGAGGGGGGCAAGTGTGGGGGAGGAGGCGGCCAAGGGGTGGACAGCCTTCAAAATTCTGGCGGAGCGAAGGTCTTCAAACACAAAGTTGGCAGGAAGTGGCTGCGAAGTTGAATGCCTCGTTGTTCCACCTGCCCTCTACTTCAATGCCCGAAACCACCACGCGACATCCTTCCACACCGTATACAACTGTTGGCTCCATAGTTCTCCTACCATGACAGGCAATCCCCGACTTTTCGCAAAAGTGTCACTGCTCCGGTCGTCCACGTGCAGTAATGCTTCGCGAGGATACTCGCATTGGCCATAAATTGGCCACAAAACCTGATTGGATCCAACGTTTGAACGCGCCACCTTCACGATGTTGGACAGCTACTGGAACTTTAATGTCGAAGAAAGCATGTGACGATTCGCAGTGATTTACACACCAGTACATGCGCTGCCCTGCGCAAATCCGTACATTGCAGAAGTACGTGCTGTCCGTGTAAACTACGATCGGTGAAAGAATGGTGTAGAAAGACCGTTTACTGTAACTTTGAAGGGTTTCATCACGTGCAAAACGGAAATAGAAGCAATTGACATCGATGGGTTGCGCAGCGGGGGCGCACACACATGCAGCATGCTCGGTGTCAGTTGTTTCAAAAAAATTAGGGAAACATGGATGGAAGCCTTCCAAGCATGATTGGGTCTCGTGCTTCGAAAAAACCTCAAACTCAAATGTGTTTGCCGTACTCACGTTGCTGAGCCTGTTGTATTTTTTTTTTTTCCGCTTTTGCCGCTCCAACACATTCCAGTGCAATCGGCATGTTTGTTTTTTTTTCCTCACGCCTTTTTGCCGCGATAGGGTCACAGGGAGCTGTTTTACTGGTCAGTTTCCAGGCATTAGGACTGCTTTTACACTGGCCGGTCTCCAGATGTGCAAAGTCCAAGGCAAAGTCCATTAACGAATCAGGGAGGATGTGGGGGTAGTCGGCTGGGGTCTGTGGGGTCTGGGGGGAGTTGTGCAAGGAGGTCACTGAGGGATGGGGGCTCGCCATCGAGATTGTGATGGTGGGTTGGGTCCTCGAAAAGGAGGCTGGCTGCAAAGGCAGTCATTGCTGCGTGTGTGAGAAAAGCTGTCCATCTGGAGATGAGGGAGGTGGTAGCTGCATGGCGCAAAGGTTGCTAATCGGAATGGCGAAGAAAGCATTAGTTCTCCCTGGTCTGTCCAGATCCATAGCACTGGCCAGAAGTGAGCCCCTACATGGCGGGCAGAATAACATCCAAGCCATGATTATGCGAAGGTCACTCCTAGAATGGCAAACCGACCAAAAATGATTTTTTTCTGTATTTGCTCGCCAGTTCGCTGCGATAAGGGCAGCTGGTGGAGCAACGCTTTCGGAAGTCAATAGTACTCTTAGCGCAGGATTCTGGAGTGTACGGAATCGAGATGCAGTGCTCTTCTTCAACTTGCTACAGTTCCTACAGTATGACCTATCCTCTTTGATCGGTTTCATGGTGCCTGGCCCTTGTGCGCACCTTGTCCGCTGCACTGTCTCCGAGTGGCCCAAGATCTTTTTTTGCGGACGCTTTCAGAGATCATAATCCAGTACTTAAGACTTGCAAAGCGAAACCTTTGCGGGGCTCGAGCTTTAGTTAGTTAGATGAATTTCGCCACTCTGGTCCAAGAAGTCGTGGGAATAACATGGTGTACAGCACTGCCACTGGGAGTTTGTACAATGACGTCCATCCCGGCGACACTTCATTAAATATGACCCCATGGACCACTGCCACGTTGATATTGGCTTGTCCACTTGCGCTGAGATATGCTGACGACGTTGCTCGATTCTCCTTGGTGTCCATTGCCATTGACATGTTGGAACCAATTGGCCCTGCCAATTTTTTGTTTGAACAACCCCTTCCCTACACATCTTCTGTTCTGAACATTTCCAACAAAGAACACCTTGTGTGTTTTGTGGGAGAAGGTCGCGATGCCAACATGCAAAAACCGTTCGCTCCGAAGTTTATACCTACAAAGTTTGCGCGCACCGTGCGTTGCTTGGGGGTATTCTTCGACCGTTGCAGTGAAGGAATTGCGCGTCGGAAGAGGCTGGGCTGTGTTGGAAAAAAAAAATGATGCCATCGTTTTGCTATACACCACGGGGGTGGTTTCATTCGCCCCACTTCTATCATATCTATAGCACTGTCCAAAGCATCAAAGGCAGGTCCTTGCTCTATCTAAATGGAACCTCTCACTGGTGACAATCGGCCTCACTTTTTCTAGGAGGACCATGGCACAACCCATGCTTGGCTCATTTGTATTGACCACCAATTTCCTTGCGCTGAAAAAAAACATCTATACTACCAACTAGTATCCGAAGATCGGAAATTGCAACTTACATGTATTTACCAACGCAAGTAGCAGTGCCAGACTTGCTAAGTGTCGTGTTCGCCCTTGAATTGGTTGCCGGTCGCCGCACAAAAGCACAAGTAAAGTTCAGGGCTTCATCTTGAAGGATTTTGTTGAGTTCCGTCAGCCTTGACGCGTGCTACCCTAAAAATGCATTCTGTTCGCTTCTCGCCGGGTTCCTTGCGCTATTTCGACATTAAGTTTCCATGCCCATGTGTCATGGCGCATGTGGGGAATGAAAATGGATGTTGGCTGCCTGTCGATTCAATTGCGAAAACGTTTGACTGCACAACGTTCCCATGGATCAGCGTTATACTGAAGTGTAGCGCATGCATCAATTAAAATACGTTTTTTTTGCTTTTGTCATCCACAACCTTTGTTCCAAATTCTTTATGTAGGAAGCCGGATTTGTGTCAAAGTTAGTCCCTCGCAACATCCATGGCAGGGTTTTGCGACCTCCAGTTTTTTATTGCAATAAAACATTTCCTTGGAAGTCCACGACAAACAAAGAACGGTCTTCAGGATGATCCATGTAAAGGATTCTCTACTGCCAATGGCTGGTCTATAGTCCCGGGCCAGCAGCAGTGGGTCATCCCGATCGTCGTCCACGCCTCCTTCCGTGGGTGACCTCGTTTCGATGCATTCCATGCTCCGGCAACACGCCAGGTGCGTTCGATACATGGAATGAATATCTGGTGCATGGTCCTTGTGTTTATATCGTCCAAACTTTGGTTTTGGAGGCGTTGAATTTCAGTCCACCATGTGCCAAGGATGTCACCACAACCTCAAGCATGCTGTTCCCTTCCTGCGCGGATTCTGCAAACAACAAAATACCGTGAGAGAATTGAACCCAAGATATCCAATTCCATCTCGCCGATGTCCCGTGGCCACCTGTCGACCGGAGCAAAATAGATGTGGCTTAAAAACACACCCCCGTCGCTCGCCAGCACAAATGTCACACTGATGACTCGCATCAATGTTGTTGATAACGCCGCCTTTATAGTCAGCACAAGCCATTATCGGGCAACCAAATCAAGTGAAGAGAAACACCATCCCTGCCGCAATGTTCCCCCAATAAATCCGAATCCACACAATCAACTCCTTTGGAAAATTCCAAGCTCACCATCGTATACCATCGCAAGAAGACCTGTATCAGTCCTTTCGGGGTGCGTTTTGTAACACGGAGGCTTTGTATCAAATGGATTCTCAAATTCGTGGCAGGCACAGCGCAAACATGAGTATTCAACACTTGGTACAGATCGCTAGGTGTAGAATCGCATTCAAATCTTGGACAATGCAATTCACATCCAAAAGTCGGACATTCGCTTCCAATCACTGTGCCAAGTTATGCTCATGTCACAACAGTTGCTTCCACGCTTGGATTCGGCGGCGCCATTTATTCGTTGGCCTCTCTGGGCATCGCAGCCATGTCCCATGGCAGTGCCAAACACGTATGGCCACAACTTGTATGGACCACGCCACGCCGGCTGAAGCCAACAGCCGGGAAATGCCCGGAATGATTGACCACAAAACCTACAATGGCAAAGGCCACCATATATGTCATCGCGGTGTTCGTACTAAACCAGGGCAACCCATTGAGAATGCCACCTTCGAGGTATATACTTGAGCGATTACAAGGACTTGATCCAACCCTTCACCAAAAACTCGACGGATCATTCGTGACTTTTCGTCGACGAATATCGGTCTGTGAATCCGCTGGTTCGGTGCAACTTTCGGATGCTGTTGGTACATCTGTGTCGCGACGATGCGTCATGCTAACATGTCGCCCTGTGTTGGTGTGGGGGAAAAGATTTTTGGGAGGAAACGCGACAGAAATTCACACCTTTGCAGGCACACTGTCTGTTTGTAGCCTCAAACACAATCACCTGTCAAAATGTTTATCCTATCACTACTAAAAGGACTGTATCAGGGGAACAGTGCTCCTTTGTCTCGCTTCTCCTCTAGGTCAACTGATTGATTTGTTTTCACAATTTGCTTTCTTGTCTCCTTGCTTGCTACTTTCTTTGTCTTGCATTCCAATTTGCTTGGCTTCTTGCTTGCTTGTCATCTCCCTACTTACTAAGTCAACCATTGGATTTCAAACAAAGGAACCTGCTCGAAAACACAGAAACAGGGCAACGGCTGCCTCTCGTCCCAAGAGTGGTGTGATCGCTCCAAAGCTTGCTGCTGTTCGCATCCCCGCTTCGCCACAAACGACGTCTTCTTTAGCCCGACATTGGAGGTATTTCACCGCATCACGAGTACGGGAGCATGGACTCCACCGTGGAATTCGTTGGAGCGGTGGGACGCGAATTCGCGTTTTTTTGTCGACATCGAATTGGGTGCCCATGAGTTGGGATTTTGCAAAGCGGTTTACCCCCCTTGAGAGCCGCCACGGAAAGGCGGATCACTATCGTTCCACGCATCACGACGCTGCTACAAGAAGCCTCTGTGGCGCAAGTACACGAAGCTTACCTTCTGCCATAGGTCTGGCTACAACAAGATCCCCGGACCTTCGCCACGTCAGTTGTACCAACGTACCTGGGCCCATGGCATAGATCCGTGATGTAGATATAGATGCTATGCCATAGAAGAAACTCTGAAATCAATGGAGGATTTAATGAAAGTTAGTTGTAGTTAATGAGCATTTTACAAAATATGCCTTTAAACATCCTGAAAAAATCAACTTGAGGTTGTACTTCCAACCCAAAAAATTGAACAACAAAAGTGCAAAAAGAAAAGACAGATCAAAAAGTACCTGGTGTCCAATTTAGAAAAAAACACCGCCACCGACTCCTGTTTTCCACCAAGGCACCGTTTCAGCACCAACCCTCTCACGACCAAAAGCCGAGAAAGTCGCATATTCTGCCAAGGTTTCACCAGACCTCAGGCGGAATCATGGGGCAAATCTTGAGCCACAAAGGGGAACCAAACGAATCTCAAGAAACCGTGCTGACAATCGCACATTACCTGGGTCCGATGTTTTCTCTAGTTGGTGATATGCTTCCATTTGGTGCTGTTTCTGGTAATGCTGGAGGATTCTTGCAGGAAACAAAAAAACAAGTACAAATTTTGGGGTACTTATTGTACAACAACAAAAACAAGTACAAATCTATGCAGTCTTTACATCATCTCAAACGAGTCTTGCCTACCTTTTTACAGCTCTCGACCCGCAGGTGGGATGTATCACCCCTTCGGGCACCCCCACAACTGCCCAGGGATGCGCACCAACAGCAGCCGCCGGCCAACACCACAGGCCGCACCGTTCTGATTTTGAGAGCTTCGCACCTGAAATTCAATCAACTGATGTGTTCCAAATGTGATTCAACGTGGTCATTATCTTCATGTATGTTAAAGGTACATATTCAATGTAGATAAGTATGCACTGTTCAGACTTCAGCAAGTATGTACCTCACGGAATTAATGAAACCCACCACACAAAAAAACGACGTGCGATCTTCTGCCACACCTGAGTTGCCTCTGGAATCACTGAGAAGCGGTGCCTGGACAACACACTTCTGAGGAAAAACTCTGCTGCCCCCATGGAAATGGAAACTAATTTTTTGGGGCAAAACATCTTTTTTCCTTTTATGATGCACTTGGCGTGAGTGCTGAAAAAGGCGTAATTTAGACATTTTCTTGGCTTGCTGCATTCTCAATTCCTGTGGATGCCCAAAGACAAAAAAGAGAACTAATGCCAGGAAATAGCTAAGAGCACTAAAAATAGATATCACTTCGCTCTTTCACAAACTATTCACATTCCAATCCTTCCACAAAAACAACTCACAGCTCACCAAACAAAAAAAATACCAACACAACACAAAAAAATCCTTCAAAACCCTCATCATCTCCACCAAAAGCATATCCCGTTGTATCCCTAGAAATCTCCATTGAATCCCTTGAATCAGCTTGGTTTCACCCAGGACCAAGCAACTCCACCATTGGTGCCACATAAGCGGAATCACCAGGGCGAAGGAGGTGGCTGCGGCAGCCACCCCACCTGGGCGAATCGTCAGAGGTGTTGGAATTTCTAAGGAATCCCAACCTAAACCTTTAGTTGCCATTGCCATCCTCAGGTAGAGCCAGTAAAGATTCAAAATTGGAAATTTTTTCGTCATTGGATCGTGCCTCAAAAACCCTGAGAGATACAGGGTAACTTTTCGTCGGATGCGAAACTGCCAAGTGGGTAAATATCCAAAAGATGATAAACTGTCTGTTTTGAATGATGAAAAGCATTTCCCTATGGTGGCGTCTCTTTCAAGTGCCTGCAATAAAATATATTTCCAAGAGATATCATCGAATATGTATCATATCAAATCTGAAAACCTAAATGTTCTGTGTCAGTTTGCCGTCAATTCCAGGCGTTGAATCCAAATCCTTTGAAGTTCAGCTGGTTCCATTGAGTCACCAAGCAGTTTCAGGGGTACCCATGTCATGCACAGGAGACTTCCAAAGGTTTTTTTTAAGCATAAAGGATAGCATCAAAAAATATTTCAAATATATTGGAGACATACATATTACATAATATATAGATACAGTAAACAAAATACAATAAATGCATATAAATGCATACCTTGGTATGTATGAATATATGATCATGTACTTTTCCATATGCATTTTTTTTCACCTCGCCATCTCTCTTCCAACCCGGGTTTTCAATTCCAAGGTACGTGAGTTCCACTGGAATGGAGCCAAAGTGGTATACAAAGGTGTGGAGGCCACAGGTCAAACCTGGAGGGTAACACATAGGTAAGCAATTTGGAATGACAATGAATGACCTTTTGGACCAATTTTCCATATTTTTTTGGGGGGGGTCCTAAGCTTGAATTTATGTGAGTTGATGATTCTTGCCATTTTGAAGCGCAGATTTCAAAAATTCAAAAACTACCAGCATTGAGGTCATTTGAGGTCGTAACTACAATTGAGTCAAAACGTCTCATAATGAAAAAAATGCACTATCCTTGGAAAAAAACTCATAACTACTTGGGAAAATCCTTGAAAAACATGAAGTTGGAAAAAAAAAAAACTGCACAATTCCACCGAAAAAAACATCCTCCAAATGATGTCATCTGGGCCTGTCTGGCTATTATTTGCAGCGACCCCCAGATATCTCTAAAATATGCCAAATTTCAATAGTCACAAATGGATGAAGTCCCTATTGATGTGTACCCTCATTGTCATTGTCGAAAAAAACTCCTCACATGTTGAAGCGTCAAGCAGCCACTCTGCCAATATACTCTGACTGTGAACCTTCACTAGTTCAACTCACTCATTTCAATTTCCTATTCAAATCCCATCAACATTTTTTTAAACTGGGTTTCAATATTGGTCATACTTCAAATCCCACCATATCTTTTTCATTGGGTTTAGTTTCATCACGTACTTTTATTATTACAGTAAACTGATAACCAAAATCTCCGATGATAAGGCGCACCTTCGCCTGGTTGTGCTCCATCCAGAACTTCTAAATCAAAGGTCTTCAGGTCCGGTTGATGCCTGACATGGCAGGGGGGTTCTTCCAAGCTGGTACTGTAGGTGTTATGGGTTTGATGCCTACACTGGTTGAAGGGGTTGGCAAAGTCTCCGTTTGACCATGATTCACATGATGTTTGTTGGAATAGCTCCGTCATACTTGGCTTTGTTTTGTAAAATAAATGGTTTTCACATTGGAGACAATAGATTACTATCTCTTTTCGGGTGGCTACGAGAGATTGATCAAAATAGAAATATATGCAAAGTTCGGACTTTCTATGCACTTGCGTCTGGTATCCAAGTCTTCTCATCATAGTCATAATCATATTACTTGACTGGAAAACCCAGGCTTCAAAAGGTGCATCAAGATTCATCTTCCTCCCTTGATATTAAACCCAAATGCACCTGGTCCTTGCCAAGGGCGCCAACACATAGCTCTGACTGCGCCGAGCTTCAAGCATGCTCTTTGCAGAGTAAGTGACTACCACCTGTGTTGGTCAAGGGTGTTTATTGTGAGTATGTGATGGGTGTTGAAAGGATATAGTTTGCCACAGTTTGCACCATTTAGAATGTATCACTTATATCAGATATCGAATGTGTCTCCAAACTCACCGCTTCACACACTAAAGGTGTTTGTGTTTGTTCTAAATACTGGATCCATGGTTTATCTTTTCCGTTTGACATCTGATCTTCTGAATCATGTGTATCAAATACATAACGAATCTACCCCACCCCAATCCAACAACAACAACAACAACAACAACAACAACAACAACAACAACAACAACAAACCCGGCCTCCTCTTCATCTTGCAGTGGACTCACCAACAGATCTGACACACGTACATGCAGCACATTGGCCAAAGCCTGAATCTCATCTCCAGTGGCCTCGGATCTGAAAACAGCTCCAAGGCCTTGGCCTCGGATCCCATTTATCATTTGCTACAAATAAGCTGTTAGAGTCGACACCGGACACCTTTTTTTGGGCTGATTTTTGTTGCAAATTTCCAAGGATTTCCAAGGGGGTCTCAAATTAGACAAAAGGGGGCTTCGGCTTCCTTCTCTTGTAGAAGTCGGAGTCTTTAAGTCAACTCCTAAGGAGTCATCAAATCAACCCCCCTGAATTGGCGTGTTTTGATATTTGTAACGGGTATATATAAATGGCGTAAATAGATAGAAACGAATCATATATAAATACCACTCAAAAACATGCTTTCAAAAATTTCAGATGAAAAAATCCCAAGTCTTAAAAGCTTTTTAAAAACACATTTTCTCCAACCAGCTGTTTCGATACCCATGATGTTCCCCCCTCTCTGCCTCATCACCTTGCAACAGCTCTTCCACACGTCCTGAACATCGGGAATGTTGGAAATGACGGTATGGTAGTGAGAATCTAGGCCTAGAAAATCGACAACAAACCGACCCTAAGAAGCTCATCAACGCATCATGGAGTAAAAAGCACTCCGAACAAACTTTAAGAAAATTGGCAGAATGTGAATTGCATATATAAATAATCCTCTCATATCCTCTCTCTCCCTTCACGGAAACCTCATTCTTTCGAACTTCCTGCACCTCAACCCCCCACGCCTCGTGTGAGGCGATCACTGAGTTTAGATGCCAAGCCCTCCAATGTCCAACATTCAGCATCAAGACGTCGCCTTGGAAGGATAAACTTTTCGGGATAACTTTTGGTAAGGAAATAGGTTTACAGATATCAGATATACAGTTGCATATATTGTAGATAGTTGTAGTTTTAGCATTATGAATCCTGGCATGTGTATGTATGTTGTTGAACACACATTAGCTATTAAATGCAAATGTTTAATGAGAGAGTAGCTGACTTTATTTGGGAGATTTTAGGATTCTTACCCATAAATTCCAGACTTTGGCCCTTTCGGCAAACCAAGAGACTTCAGCAAGCATTTCCGGGCTTCGACCGGATCACCTCAGCCAAAAGGGCAGGGATGGTGAAAACCACGTAAGCTTTTTTACGAAAAATAGTTGTTAGTTTACAATTTGTATGATATAATTGCTGGGTTTTGATGCTTTTTTACATCCAGTTATAGGTACTTTATAGGTACAAGGGATGTTGGATTTCAATCAAGAGGCACCCAGAAACACAACGAAATTTTCCAGGCAGAGCTCCCTTCCAATTACTGTTTGATTCGTGAAAGGCGCCGAAGCCCATGATGAAACGTATCGCTGTAGAAAGCCACTCTTCACTAGAAAATGTTTGCTAGCCATGAACAATCCAATGACTGTTCCTTTAATCCCTACTTGTAAAACGTCCTTTGGTCGGTCCGCTTCGAAAAAAAAAAACACATATTCCATGTCTTTCCATAGTCAAAGCTCATTCTCAAAATACTTGGATATGCCTAGCAACAACCTTGCAAAGCAGTGGTGCTCTTTGCTACACCTGCAACCGAATCCAATTCTGACTTCCATTCACAATTTCGCCAAGGATCCAAATCTAAGACCCTTCATCCACCTTCATCCAACCATCTGGGCAAAAATTGGCCATTCCTAAACCTGAATTGCCTGATCCTTA
The DNA here is from genome assembly GCA_000507305.1 of Breviolum minutum Mf 1.05b.01. Lineage (NCBI taxonomy): Eukaryota > Dinophyceae > Suessiales > Symbiodiniaceae > Breviolum > Breviolum minutum. The sequence goes on from DF240800.1 coordinate 60,286, forward strand.
GCCACCCATTTGGGGATTCTCCTCCCCTCGGCGGGTTTTTTGGTCGCTATTCATTGGGCCCAAGTGACGCCAATCACCCGCCAACTTGGCCACCTGCGTGGCACCCACGCGTGACAGCTCCGTAAAAGCACGTCGCACAGCACCACCATAGGTGACCTTGGGGGATTCCACTTGCAGGAAGGATGGGACCTTACCATTTGGAGATCCTTAAAAAGAAATGGAGTTTTTACCGTTTTTACCAAGGGAATTGGAGCATCAACTTATTTTTGGGGGGTAAGATGATCATCCAAGGTCATCATTGTTTACTCACAAAGAAGGAATCAAACAAATGACCCGAGTCATTCGGATGATTTCCCTGAAGGTCGGGTGCAACTGACATAGCTTCTGAAAGGATGCCATTCGTCCGGGAAAGAATCTTCCAAGATTAACTCTGCTAGGGTTGCTTTGCCATTAGATTCATTGCATCATCACGATCCACGAGGCATTTCATGAAACACCTAAAGAAACTGATGATTCTCACCTGCACCCATCACCCGGTAGATTTCCTCCAAATTCCACCAGCTTTTCCCATTAAAATCGACCATTTCCATTCGAGGACTTTGGAGAACATCCCCCTTTTAGGTCAGAGTTTCCCCAGTTGGAAGAATGCATGGAAGGCTATATATATATATATAACCTCACGGGTCATGACTCCCAACATCGCGCAACAAACGTCAATTTGTTCCTTTTTTTTTCAGGCAGTGAAGAATTGTCCATCCTCGAAAATCCTATCATAGCAGAGGCTGGTGATGTCAAGAGATTCTTTTTCATCTAATGTGTTTTTTGTGAAACTGACAAAATGGCGATTCATATGAGTATCGCAAACCACTACAACACTGGAGCTTTACAAAGATGGATCATAGCCACTGAATAGAGGACATAGTGAACCAACTCTCCACAGTGTGCTGTCATCCTGTTGCTGCAACTTAAGCTTGCTGATGATGGCGCTTGTTGGTTTCCAAACAACATATCTAAGAAAGCTGAGGTGGAACTCATCCGAATGGGAGGATTCAACCTTCAATAAATGACAACATGATTCATGATGTGTCATAATCATTCATGGCATTGAGATTCGGGAGCTTAGGGATTGTGCATTTCCATTTACAGTAGATAGCGATAAAGTATTTTACAGCCCCAAGACTACATAAAGACATGCGGCATGTTCATTGTTCACAAGGTTCATTACATCTCTACCTCTGTTCACCAGCACCAGCCTCCCTTTAACAGTACTCAAGAGATCAAACCGCCCTTCCTTGGGCGGTGGTTAAGGCGCCATGGCTTCTGCCAGGGCCTGCGGTTTTTTTTTGGTTGGGCTTCCATAGTTGCTCAGACAGAGTTGATGATGGTAGTAAAGGCTCCACCCTTTAGGGAAGCACCACCCACCAAGAAGCCATCAATGTTGGGTTGTTGTCCTGACCCAAAGACGACTGGTCGTCATTCTCTTGGAGATTTGTCCGCTTTCACAAAAAGGGCACAAGTTGTTGCAGTACAAATTACCAAAATGAAATTTTCGCCAATGCCAAAATCAATCGAAGTGGGTAGAAAGAGGACTACGGCAAACTTCAAGCAAAACCACATGCTCTTGTTGGTAACCGCCTTCTCCTCACCACCAAACATGTTCATTTTCCACCAACTTAGACCTCTAAATCTATCATCCTTCAATGAAATTATCCAACCCCATCCTTCCATCTTTGATCGCTTCACATCCCGTTTGCAAGGTCCAAGACACCGAGTTCCGCTGCGTTCTTGTCGTTCACAGAGCCACCATACTGGATACGCACGGACTCGCTGACCTGTCGGTTGACACCGCGGGTTGAAACCCTTAGACACTTTTGTGATTCACGTGGAGGAAGGTTTGGTGTAAGTTATTTCTCACAACAAATAAATGGTCCATCACTTCCATCTGGTTCATCACCTTCTCCGAGACGTTGTCGGCCAACCACTTTCGGATGTAGGCATGGGTCTCCTCTGCCTATCGAGTGACATTGAGAGAGAGCAAGTATAATTGCAAAAGATCTTCTTCAAGAATCAAGTATTGAAGGATGAAAATGGGTTTATACGTGCTTGTTCCATCAAAACATAAACTCATAATTCAAGGATGACATAAGGAGGATCAAACCCATCATCAAAAAAAAATAGACAATAATCAATATGTGCCATTCATCATCCCCATAAACTCGGACCAATCATTGAAATATATTGCTCATCCATATCGCCTGCTCAGGGGTTGCCACCTTTCCAGTTCCAATGGCCCAAACAGGCTCGTAGGCCAAGACCACCTTCTCCCAATCATCCTGCCAAGACGACCAAGTTGAGAGTTGAGTGGCCAGGAGTTGATCAAAGGTTTCTGTTGGTTCATTTGGATATCCCGACACGAAGATCACAACGGTAAGGGGTGGCTTTGTACATGTCCTTCCGGTTGATTTCTGGTGGGTTTTCGAACATACTAAAGCAGTATCAAGCATTGATATTGTAGATTATGCATGTGTGGCCACGTAGAGTAGTCATGTGTTTCTTGAAGACATCAACATATATTGTATGCGCAAATAGATTTAAATATTACCAATATATACTATGATATAATATGTCATATATGTTTGCATTTACACATGAATATCCACGTATACCTCACACCTTCTTACCTTTTTACCATTCAGCTTTGGCGACCTCGGACAAGATGTCCGCCAGCGGCTTCAGCTGCTCATCCAGCACGTCAAAGGTTTTGCCGCTCTGGCGCAGGTTCAACAAAGACATGGTTGGTCAACGAGGGCAAAAGTAGATGTAGGAATGTAGGCATTGCGGAACATCATTGCCAAGAAACTTCTGTTTACAAAACCAATGAAAAAGGTTGCTTCTCACTGCTCCATGTGCTTTACCTACAACTGACTGCAGGTTACCTTTTCTCGTGCTCGCCAGTTTTAAGCAGGACTTAAGGCACACCAGCTTAGGGCATCTGTGCATGGGGGAAACAGACTGGGCAAAACTGCCGTATCAAAATAGCAAGATTGAAGGCTTTGGAGTCGCAATTGAGGAGTATGAACAGAAATCATCGTTCCTATGGGGATTGTCAGCATACACATGTGTTTTCAAATCCTGCTAATTTTTGTCAACAAGCTAGCATCTTCATCCTCATCATCATTGTCGTCATCCTCATCCTCATTCTACCCCTTCAGTTGCCCAACCCTTATGGTATGAATGTCAGAGTTTATGTTTCAGCCTACACGATAAAAAGTAAAAAAAAAAAAGTGGGGTGATTTCCCCCCTCGCGAGAACAAACATGAACTGACTGACGCGTCCTGAAAATGGATCGGGAAATGCAAACAAATAATGGAAATCCATTGATGGCACAAAGTGTGACACAGAATTGGAACGAGCAAAATCTGTTTGCTAAAATCAACACAAAAATCGCATGGATATTGAATGCTTCATTTTCCCAACTTGGAAAGAAACAAGGTGGTGGTGGTTACAACACGCACCTTCCAAAATTTCATGAATGCATTGCATGGCACATCAAGGTTCAAAACATACATTTCTTGGCATCATTTACTGCAGCCTCCTGGATTTTTCCAGGTGTAGAGTGTTCTTTTCATCCACTGGCTGCCCTGGATTCTGCCATTCAATTTAGCATCCAACCTTCATGCGTTAGTTGGCAATCTTCTCTGCCAGGCGCACGGTTTAAGGATGCGTTTCAGTAAATGATGCTACACTTCCCTTGGACAAGCCCATTCATCTGTCAAAACCTTCATGGGATGGGTCCTATGTTAGGTGGCAGGAGGGTATGAAAAACACAACAAATGTTTTCTCTCATGTTCACCTAAGAAGTTGGTACTTGATAACATGATCTATGCAAAGTGGAATACAATGAATCCAGAAAAAAGAACCTTCCATGGACCTCCCCCAAAAACAAGAATGCCTTCAACAGCCAATCAAAGCAACTACCTGTACCTCAACACCCAAGAGCAAACTTCCAAATGGCAGTGCCATCCAACTCCGGAGGAGCATCCCCTCCAACAGCCACAACCCTTCACAGCTATACAAAGCTCTGGCCTCTCGGGCATCAAGCTTCTCGCCTCGAGTGATGACAACGCACCACAGTAAGTGTATAATCCACCCCAACCAAGCGATATTGGGGCACGATTTGGATATTCAGCCAATCCAAAATCAACAAAATCCGCCAACTCCTCCTTGCTGCGGGGGAGCGCGCCAAAGCGGTTTGCATGTGTGATACTTTAGCTTGATTTTTACGTCGATTCAACCTACTCAACTTCCCCACACAAAAATCAAGTGTCGAGATCCAGCTTTTTGTGGCTCATCATGTTGTGTGCTTGCCTGCAGCGGTGCCTTTGCGGTTTCTTTACGGCTTCAAAAAGGAGCCTCTTGGGTGGCCCCTGCAGTTTTGCAGCGGGTGGCCGCTGCAGCTATCTTTGTCCTTTTGCTGTTGCTTGTCTAGGGCTTCAGACAGCAAAGCTAAGCAGTTTTTGGGTGGGCTTCCTGTTCCAGTGCCTTTCCTTTTTACGCCGGGTGGCAGCTGCAGCTTTTGTTCTTTTGTTCTTTTATTTTGCGTTTGAGAAAACAACCGTAGGTTTATCACTCAATTCCAGCGACAATTTGCACCAAGGTGCCGATGCAGGTAAGGGTGCTAAGGCCCTTGTCCACGGCGAACTTGGTCTTCTCTGCCACCTTCAGTCATCAACATGACAACCCCCCCACCATCCCACCCCAGGAATGCATTTTGTGGTGAGAAATCATACATCCCAACTCAACACCTATTTTTTTGGATAGGTCCAAGTCTGGTGAACTACTTCTCATCCTATTTGGGGGCAAAACTTTGCCCATGGGATGAGTAGAGTCAGTAGTAGAATCACTACAAAATCCGGAACGAAATTCTACGCATGCTGCTGGGACTCAGATAAGATCTGAAGTCTTCACGATTCAAATCCAATTTTTCAACAGACATCATAAGCATGTGTTTCCCACACACACCCTTGGCCACAATACACCATCTCTTCCACTGAGTATCATCTTCTCAAATCCACCTTTCTTTCTTACTTCCCAAAAGATCACCCCATGTCAATTCTTTTGCAAGACAAAATAAACCCTCAAAAAGAAATGGTGTGTGAACATCAAACCACCACAACCACAGACTGCTTCGAGGAACGATCTGGCTGGTCTCTCCGCAGTTTTCGCGGCGCTCGGAATGGCCCAGGATCACCCACTTGATGCCCATGTCGCTAAGCATCTGTGCTGGAGTCTCGCCTTGGGCTGCAAGAGTTAGAGGAACCAAATACTAGGTGAGGGATGATTTTTGGTGAAAGAAAGCTTAGGTGTCTTAGAATTCGTAACATCTTTCAGTTGCACAAGGGATTTTCAGTTGAAACTATATCCAAATCCAGGGACCTTCCATTTGTCTTGTTGCTTTGCGAGCAAAACATCTATGCAAGCTGTCTTGGAAAGGTCTCTTTCATTTCTATCTGTTGATTCCATCACCCACATATTTAAAACAAGGAATCTTCCATATGGACCTTTACACTATACAACCACCTATAACGATACCCCATCAAAAATTTGACCTGGAAAGTGCCCTACCACCAATTCCCAATATAATGTTCGACCAGTTGGAAAGTGGGAAAGGTTCGATGTCGTTCCTCTTGGGAGATGGAAGGCTTATGAACCTTACGAAAGCAACAAAATTTCATGAATGATGTTTGAAACTGCACAAATTGAAGTTACATTCTCCATTAAAAAAGAAACACACATCATCCAAATGTCATAGAGTCATACATCCAAACTAAAAGACACCAGAACCAATCTCTCAAAGCTGAAAAGTTCGGTCGCCAAGTAACCAGTCCAGGCTCCTGGGTCCTTATCCCAAAGGTTCTGTGCAGCCACCGAGTAGTCCTTACGCAAAGCTCCCTGCACCTGGGTGAAGTTGACGTCGTTGGATGATATATACATCAATGAATCAATGATTCTGATAACCCTTGACTCTCACAGGTGAAACAAAAGAACTTCACAAAACACCTCAAGTCAAATCAGGATACCTATGAGATATAACTATGAGGGACCTGCAACCACCCTTGACTTGTGAAACATATCAACTTCCAATATCAAGGGCCTCGGAGAGGAAGACGAAAGGAGGAGCGCACACCACCTCGACATCCTGGGTCTCAAGCTCAGCAAAATTTACAGAAAACACATCCTTCAAAGGATAAAAGATCGCTTTAAACTAGTGAGACGGTAAAAATGCGACAGAGTTTTGTACACTTTGATTCTAAGAAGCGAAAAATCTATTTCAAAAAAAAACATGAACATGTATCAGAGATGTAATTGGTGTTCTGTTTTTAACCCATCTGTTTGAGCATTTACTCAATTTTTGTATGCAAACAGACCACACAAAACCTCAACATCTTGGACCACCATCTTCCCACCCATCTTCGGGACCTTGGAGGTCACCTCACCAGCATTCAGCTCCTGGAATTTTCCAGGTAAGCCCCATCACAAGGGATGATCAGATTGGAAGAAAAAACAAAAAAACAAAAAGAAACTCAGGTTGTTTTTTGGTGAAGGGCCCAAGAGAACTTTCCCGAGCATTTTAATTTTTTTGGCTGTGAAACTATGTGGGTTTTTTGGGGATGGAAGTTGAGGATGGAAGCTTTGGAGTCATCCAAAAAAGAAGGGTCTCCTCAATGAGCGCCTTGACGCTGTCAGGGCTGCCGTTGGCCTTCCAGTTGCCACCTGGGTACCCCAAGACACCCACCGGTCTAACCCATGAAGCCAAAAATGGCAACAGCTTGATTTGCTCATGAGTTTACTAATATAGGTGAATGGAAAACTTCCATTTAAGAAAGCATAGCTTCAAAATTTGTGCAAGCTAACCACTCAATATTGAACAAAAAAAAGATATCACTCTTTCAGGAACCTTCTTGGTACTTATCTAACATATCTCCAACATTTCCAAACCAACATTCTGCGCAAGTCCAGGTTCCTCTGAAATTTCCATCCCCCCCCCCTTTCGGCTTGTCAGGAGACCCACAATGAACTTCCTCTCAGCCTCCATGGCCACGCGGTTGGAACCACGTGTAGCGCTTCCGATACCAACGAAGGCCGTGCGGAGGCCCACGAGGCCCAGGGCCAAAATCACGAGGCTGGAGCCTCGGTGGTTGGGAGGGTACCGAGTTGCCTTTTAACGTCCTTTGAAAAAAAATTGCCCTTTTTTTTTGATGCATTGGCTTCAGTTTTCTTGTGAAAAAACAGACTCATATTCCACTTGAAGTGATGTGAAGTGAAAGATGTTTTTTGAAGTTTTTGTCTTTGGAGTGAGAAAAGCTGGTGGGAAACACTGATCCACTTAGATCTTCTCTAGGGTAAAATGGAGTTGAGTCCAAGGACTTAACGAACCAAAATGGTAACCCCCCCAAACCCCACGCGACCCACCCCCGGCTTTATGGCCTGTTCGGCGGGTCATGGTGGATGACACTCTGAAAATCGGGGATGTCGCTGGGCAAAACTGGGCCAAAATGCTGCAGATGCTCCATCCGTTTTCTGATAAACAAATGTTTGATCCTCAAAGTGCCAAAACTTCACCAACTTGATTGTTCGATCCTTGTAAAATGATCCAAATAACCCAATCAACAATCAATCATAATGTTTTCCTTAGTCACTACAACTTTCAAACAAAAACCTCACCAATAGAATACAACTGCCTCTGTTTTTGGAGGACTTTGTTAACTCCACCTGCCCCCAGCTTGGTCACCCCCACTGCAATGATGATTGCTTCCGGTGCATCGGCACGTGCTGTAAAGCTATGAGGGACGAAGGGAGAAATGTAATTACCTCAGATAATGGCATATTTAAGGCTGGTTCCTGTTGGTTGAAAGGGTAGTTCTATCTTGGGAAAAAATGGACGTCATCCTTACAATTCTAGGCATTTAGACAACCCGAACTTAGGGTGTTGTTGAACTTCAAACCACTAGGGAAGCTATTCATTCAGTCAAACACTTCAAAATTGCAGATCCCTTCAGTACATAACGATACCAAATCGACTAACATACAAGATATATCCTTCCTTTAGGATGATCAATCAGGACTTGCCCTTTCTTTGTCATACAAAGTCATCCAATTCAACTGGATAGGAGTGGAACATCCATCAGTGGCCAATTCTTGGGCGGCAAATTCACTCTCTATGTTGATTATATTACACAAATGTACAAAAACATGATAATATGTGCATGTATGTACATACATATAAAATCAAATAAATATGTATGCATGTGTATAATCCCCCATAGAAACCCATTGAAAGCTTTTAAGGCCCAGCAACTGTCGCCCGTGTTCATCTCGCGTCGATGGACTTTGCCATGCCCTCAGCAAAGCCACTTTCTTGGAAAATTGCACGTTTCAAGCTTAAAACAAAACTGGGTGCCGAAGTTTTCCAAGTTGTAAACTGGTTGCTTTGAATGGCTTTGAATCACAATCACTAGAATACTACTGTGGTCGTCTTTACTAGTATCATTCGTGAGAACTTCGAGAATTATGAGAAAGCTCTCTGCTTCCACGAGACTTGCATAAAATGCGACACAGCATGATTCAACCCTCCTTGCCGCCCAAATGCTGTCGGTCCAATAGAAATCCACTGGACCAATAAAAAGGGTCGTTTGCATCATCAGATGCCTTGGGAATTCTTCAAATGCAAAAAAGCATTCATTGGAAATCAGGAATGCCAAAGGACTGGCTTGTAGCTTCTGAGGTTCTGAGGCCGCTTTTAGAAGCCTAAAGACTGTTCTGAGATGTTCTGAGCATACCATTCTACACGATCATCATGTCTGATGAGACACTCCTTTTTTAGTTTCTACCTGTCTTTCTCTTGTCCTGTTCATTCCTTTCATACTCTCCATCTCCATCTCCTTCAATCAAACAAGTCTCCCATGTCGTGTTCTGTCAGTCTTTTCAGGCCAAGGTCACCCGTTGTTCATCTGAATATCTGGATCCAAGGTGTTTCCACTGGTGACCTCAGCCATGACAACTGGTGGCCAAAGGTCTTACCATCTTCTCTGCGAGAAGAATTAGAAATCTGTGAAAAGTGAAAACAAATCATGTGAAATCCAAGAATCACATTCTACTCTTGAAAACGACCTCTGTGTGTTGCTTGTTTGATTTTACAATGTCATTTTCAAGAAGTGAAAAGTTCAGCGTCCAATGAAGAAGGCTCCTCCTTCAAACAACCTGGGATCGGGACTTACTATAAGAGCAAAAGATCAGAGCCCCAAACTTAAAAAACACTGCATCACAAAGCCCACTTTTTGTCTTTGTTTTTTGGGTGTTACACACCGCTTTTCTACTGAAACACCCGCTGCTGAAGAAACCAGTTCCCCAAACAGATCGTTTCTGGCGGGTTCAACATCACATTCCGACAAAAACTCACAGTCGGAAGTTCAATGAAGTGAAACGTCTTCCCAAATTTCGTTTGGGGGGATACCGGATACCTTCATCCTTGAGCGAAAAATGAAGAAAAGGCGCTGACAAATGGGGATTGGAAGCACCTTTGTCTTTACATCCCACACAAATTCCAAATGGCCCCACAAAAAAAAAAAGTTACCTTCCCACAAAAGAAAGTTGTCTTCCAACTTCCGACCGTCATTTTTCAGAGGCTTCCCTGACAAGGTGCCACTCGTAAAACCTGCGGTTTTGAAGCCAGGGGAACAGTTTTCACCCAACAGGGTGAAAGGCACAGAAACAACAGCTGGATGTCACACAACCCCAGGCCTTGATCCACTCGGGTCGGAACTGGCTACATCGACTCATGGCCGAGTCCCGGTACTGGCCGCGCGGGTGGCGTCGAAATGACGGTTGCTGGCAGATTTTTATAGATTTTTCAAAGAGAGATCTGAAGGTGTAGGTTGGGGATTGCATATGGATGGCCATGTGACTCAGTACTGTGGCTTTTTTTTTAATATATTGTATACTGATGTATGAAGTCAGGATTCTATGTTGAAGGGAGTGGTAAAGGTTTGGTCCGAGTACTGTTTGCACCAAATCAGCCAAAGGCAACGGCCTCGTAGTAGGGCGTCCGTTGTCCCGTTTTGTCCTGGAAATCAATGGAGGGTGAGCAGCGGTTCAAAATTACCACACTTGCCATCAAGCTCTCAGAAGCCTTCCTCAGAGGTCATCAAGTTCTTGGACTGTTTCCACAACTTCCCCCCCCCCAGGCACCCAAGCACCTTGCGGTCCAGCACACGGCTAGACGACTCAGCAGCTTCCATGGTGAAAATGCGGACGCCCCCAGTGGTGTCCTGAGCGGGGAGATCCTGATGTTTCCGTTTTGTCATATGTCCAAATGGATTTCATGCTTTTTTGAAGCCACTAAGGTTCACTTACCACCACCTTTTTCAAAAAAAACTGCAGGTTTGTTGAGGTTGGTTTCAAATATACGGATTCGATCACCAGATTCATCATGTATGTAATGCACCAGTCAATGAGTATGGTAGTTTCTTCTTCAAACCCCCCAGCTTTGCCGTTGTCCATTAACCAAGCAACATCAGCGTCCAACCACAGGTCGTTGAGGGGTACAGCATAGACCTGCAACCAGGTGTTGAATCCATTTTTGCAGCCCAATAAATCCAACCTGCGCCATAAGGGAACCCTTCTTCTAGGGAAACCAGGCACAGCTGATGTCTCAAGCCCGCTAAAAACCATAAAACATGCCTTAAAATCCTCAAATCATCGCAAATATCTATCACATCTCCGCCCCACAATCCATAATCGTTTCCTATCAACTTCCCCCAAACACTCTTGCTATATCTTTTTAATCTCAATTTCTACCCTTTTTTTCAAAAACCAGGTTCTTCATCATCACCTCCAAAAAAAAGAAACCGCCCGCCTCACTCATCTTTCGGATCACATCTAATGCATCACTCACTTCCAAATTCCCACGCAACAAACCTGCCAACGTAAACCCCCATCTTTTGACGGTTCCGTGGATTGACCAACACGCACAAGCCTCATGTTTTTGTTGATTCGTTAACTACCTGGATACCTAGATACCTTGGAGGTATCAGCGCCAATCCAAGATCAAAGACCATTGAAATTTCCATTCCAATGGATTTCCCAAATAAGCTGAAAGACATGGCACTTGAAGGTTGTTTGTTAGGAAAGTCTTTTGGGTCTTTTGAAGCAAGAACAAAAAGAGATGTCGCCCCTTGGCACATTTTTTTCGGGTGATCCCTATGCTGCCAAGTTGCATTCCAAAAGGTCCAAGCTGACATTCAGCTCCTGAGGGTTTCTTTCAGCACAGAAAACAGGAGTTTCTAAGTTATCACATCTCAAAAAATCTACCTGCGTTTTTTGTAATGCAACAAAACAAACATTGAACTTCAAGTCGGAAGTCTACTAGAGGCTCAACTTAATAGAAAAACTAAAATTTTCATCATCTACGACTAGTCTACAGTGTGTAACATCCACCCATCATGCCACACGAAAAAAGATATCTGGCCTTGGCCACGATAGGCAAGGGCCTCTTGAGATCATTGGCTTCGCTTAATAAACAAGAGCCCATCGCCTGCGCCGGAGACTTTTTCATGGTTGTCCGAATCACACCTTTTCAAAACCTTGGACAATCAAAATACGTTTAAAGTTTAAAAAGATCTATGCCTTCATGCGAGAAGAGAAGCTCTTAGAGGCTAAATGTAAAAAAAACATCTTCGACATTGTTTTCATGTATTAGGGTATGCTTTGGCACAAAAAAAAAGACTTCCATGAGTCCAATCAACTCTTAGAAAAGTCACAAAGATCCGATTTGTTGCGCCTTGACTTGTTCACGTGTGCCTTCTTCAGAGAGGAAGAGGGCAGTGTCGTTCCACGCTCTGGGCACCAAGTTGTCAGGGAGCATCGGAAGATGAAAGTTGAAGATGAAGATGAATATGGGATGGGTGTTATAGTAATTGGTACTACTGTAGATTTATATATAAGATAGTATTCAATCTGTTGTGATTATGATTATTGACTAGAGAAAATTCTGAAGCTTTCATCTGTATCAAATGTATGTTTCTAATTGCCCCGTGAATTCTCCTATGGTGCTAAAGTGATACTGTCAACCCCACCTGGTGAGATCTTGTGGCGTGTTTACCTCATGCCATCCACCAAAGCCCATAGCCACATGAATGGCCACGCCCTACGCAGCGCGGTGGGAAAGGGTGGCCGTTAGATGGAGCCCGAAATGTTGCACCATCACTTTTTCTTAGTAGACATGGATCATTGAACAACCATTTGTTTTTAAGGAGTTTTGTTCATGTATGTACATATATATATATATACATATACTTAATTGTTATCATCTCAAAAAAAAACGGAACCTCATCTGCCATGAGCTGAAGGAGGTCGCAGAGGCTGGACCTTCAAGGTGACAAACTCAAGGATGGGGTAACCAAAAAAAAATGCCGTTTTTCAAGTGGAGACTTAAAATCTGCCTTTCAAAAATGGCTGAGAAGATCTGTGGGTCATAAACACCAGAACTGTTTGTTCTCAAGTGAGAAGGAGTCAGCTTGATGATTTTCAGTAGTCCTGTAGCGGAGAAATCACTCAAGGTTGACGTAGACTTGTCTCTTGATCAACTTGTTTGAAGGCTAACCAAGGAAATTGAACCACATCCACATCTGTTCCAAAGGAGACGGTGGCCCCTCATGATTGAAGAACGATCGCCACAGAACTTTGATTCATACCGGGTTCGGGTCTCCATTTCAATGCATCGCTGTGTAACACCGGGTCATGGCGACAATGATAAATCTGCACCTGGAAACTGGTTCCAACCACCAGGGCAGTGTCCAGCTTGCAGCCTGCCCTGTGCAAGAAGTGTCTTCCTCTCCAACCGACAGGGCGGGATCACCCAGCACTATGGGGTGTTGAAATTTAGATAAGGGAGAGCTTCCCAAGAAAAAATGGCCTACTGGACTTTTGGTTGCCAGATTTTGGAGTACTCATAACCATGGGCTTCCTCCGAATTCATCTGGCCAATGTTGGATTCGTTGAGAATCACCAACCTTAACGACCAACTATGGATACATATTGGTTGAATTGGGTAGGAGGAACAAAAGACATGCTACTGTGTCCATCTCAAGGATCCCTAGTTTGGACCAAACAACCACCATTCTCGAACACTCAAAATCCCACTCCTGAAAGAGCCTCTTCAACGTCTCCTCCATCACAAGTCGTCCTGCTGCTGTGAACTTCATCAACCTTGGGCAAGATGGAGAAGTGGTCAAGTCCAAATCCAAGGAGAAAACTCTATGAATTTGGAAAACAAAACACACACCAATATCAAAAAAAAACACCAATGACCATGAGGATTATGATCATCAGATTATCACCTTTTCACGCTCCAGGATCCCAACATCTTCGAACAGAGGAACCCAGCAAACTCTCCAGCCATGTCCGCTTCGTGCACGCGCCGATTCTTTCCTATGCGTCGTACCAGCCGTGAACTGCCAGTGCCACTGGTACTCACCACCTCCACCTGGAGTTGCAAAAATACAGTCACCAAAAATTTTGGAGATTCATAGATATCCATCAATACCCTTTCCAATGGTTGAACATTCCATGGTTGCGTGAAAGATAGCTGCACTTCACCCCAATCCCTGATGGATTCTCCTGCCCTCATCTTGGACTTCACCAACACTAAGCGGATTGCTCTGTGTGAACAATACCACAGAACAAAAGCTCCTTTTGTTGCTGCCATCGTTAAAGTCTGTAAGAGCTGTAAGGGACCAAGATGTGATTATCTAACTGTGACAAGTCTTAGACAGCTTTGCCCCATGCTTTGTTGGCCCGGAATCTTGGATTTTTGAAAACTGCAGAAGTAACACAAGTTCACAATGCCCGTCAAGCGTCAACCCCTTCATTATGTCCAATTCTCCACATCAAAATGTCAAATCAATCAAATCACATCTATTTTCCAGCCCCAATTCAAGCTATCCAACCTATCCAGAAATGTCATCCTTGCCCACTTCCCCAGGTGCACCTCGTCAAAGCCTTTACTCTGGCGTCCAGGTGCTGCTGAGTTGACCACCACTCGGATGTCGCCCTGCGCATCCAGCAGCTGACGAGCCACCTTAGATGGCCCAATGGCACCAAGGTAATGATCTCATGACGGCATGATATATCATGATATATGATAATCCTTCTACGATATGAAGACGAATCAAAACTATACTTCTTTTTTGTGATAGTGATTCGTATCATCAACTCGACTCAAGTCGAAAGAACCTTTTCGACTTGAGTCATACCTTTTGTTTTAGGCCAAGCCTTTTCAGAACCAGAATATCAAGGCATCGAACACAAGGCCATCATGCCTGGAAAGGAGAGAGAGAGAGAGAGAAGCAACCCCCTCCTTTTTTTCCAAATGGATCTGCTTCCTCCCAATTTCTATGCGTGAATCTGCCAGGTTCCCGGGCACAAGGGCGAAAAATGATGTCTCCATAGCCTCATTGCATTGGGTGTTTCAAGTTGCTGCAATTGACGCTTACAACGGTTACACCTCCTCAAATCCAAGGACTTTCATCAGGCGACATACATAAAGGCATCGTCCAGGTGTCACATGCTGCAAGGCCAATCGCAGGCTTTCCAACATGCCAGTGCTCCCGAAGTTGGGACAGTTGATCCTTAGCAAAGTTCAACGGTTTCCATTGGGAGTGGTTGGAATCTTCTTCAAGCAATCTTCAAATGAGGCAGATCCATTGCTACATACATTATCACTAACTAAAAATTGAGGGTCAAGGAGTCAAGCTCAAAATAATCCGGAAAGTTTTTCAAGGGCTTCAAAAATCTCCAGATCCTTTCAGAAATGTGTTGATGCATAGTTCCAAGATCCAACACTAGCAAGCTTCAAAGAAAGAAAAAAAACTTGGCCTACTGCAAGTGGGACCCTGGCGGAAACCACTCCTCAAACTCTTCGAACTCGCGGAACGTCAGACCAAGTGTCAAATGAACACCCTCACCAAGCTCATCCAAGTGTTCCTCAAAAACATCACCTCATTTCCAGGTCAACAACTCAAAGACTCAAAAAGGAGTTGAAAATCGATCCCCTTTCAAAAAGTTTCAAGGATCCAATTACACGTGCATCACACTCATTCACCTTTTTGTGTTTGTTGGGCAAGTGTTTTGAAATATTTCTCTCCAAATCGATCCCTCCACAAAAGTCACTCTATTCAATTATTCCCAAACTCAAACACTGCACTATGTAAGGACAAATCATTCACAATTTTCATACCTCAATCATAATCTTTGATCCTCCCCACATTTCAACCAAAAAAAAAGGTCTATTCTCTTCCACCAGCTTTTTTTGATTGGGTGCCACCAACACCACTGCAGCTTCTGCACCTTTCCAGCCACGGCAAATGTAGAATTCATTGACCCCCAAACGTCTCAAGGCTGAAATGGTATGTGCCACCATAGTCTTCCCTCCGATGGAGATGAGAGCCTCCAGCTGAGGACCGGAGACGGTCCAGGTCAATGATAGATCCACTTAGCTTATGGAAAACCTTCAAGTCTTCATTTCTAACATACCTTCTTTTTTTTGAGGTTTACCATTTTTGCCACTAGATCAATTTTTAGAAATCTGCAAAATACAAGACCTCTTGATTTCACTCCAATCCAACTTTTGGGTGTTTCTCATACTGCAGTTTTGGTGCCGAGTACTATGGATGATGGAACTCCAGTACTTGCAGGTCACTTTTGGAGATCAAACTCTCAAACTTCCATAAAGTGAATTGAGAGGTGTTACCCTAAGGTCATTTCAACACCCACAACTGGTAATATTCTCACCAGTCACCCCCAAGTCGTTTCCCCCAACTTCCCAACTTCCCAACCGTAGGCAGCGCATCCGTATAGGGCACCAGCCGTGAGCCCCGTCCCGCGGCCAAAATCACCGCAGCGTCGCTGGGTGAGCTCATGGCCTCCGAATGGAAGATTCTCCAGGATTTTCAGAAGATTCCAATTGGATCCACCTAAAGGATCTACTCGGTCCACTCATCAAAAGGACTTTGATTTAACGCTACTACAACAACTTGAAACAAAAGGTCGCATACCTTGCCATTTAGTGACTTTAGTGCTGGTCAGGGGTTGCAGACTGCGTCTGCTCCCCAAAATCAGAGGAGTTGAGTCGACCATTACTTTCGCTCGAAAGGCAGAGGTGATCAAACTCGATGCAGAAACCACACAAGGCTCTCCTGGTAGCCATGCTGCGCCATTGGACAGCTTAGCTTGTTTCTCGAAAATAACTTGTCCCTTTTAATCTTGGGAAAAAATAAAAGTAGACCGAGCCTCAAAATCAAAAACTAGAAATAAAAACAAGAAAGCAAAAACGTTCTGTGGAAAGCCTGAACAACTTTTTTGTGGAGCGGAAATCACGTCAGCAACATTCAGTCCTGCTATATCACTGCATCAAATCGGTCTACGGTCATTCATCTTTGTGGATGTTTACCATGCTGCCCCTTTCATGTGTCTTGGGAGCCAGAAGGCAAGGCGATCAGCAGTTTGAAGCCACCCGAAATGTTTTCTCACCCTCTAACAAGCCACTAGAATTGGAAATGGTGTCCTTTTAGCCTTTCTGAATCTGTATAACAGGGCAATCTTCCACTTACATGGTGGTTGAAGGGAGATGCAGGAATCTCATCCATGGCAAACAAGTCATCAAGCTATACAATCAGATATGAAATTTACAACTCGATAGCATATCTTTCTGTTCAGTGTTAGCTTGATTCGAAGACACAAGGATGTTTCACTAGGAGTCTTTTAGGCTCCAATTTACGTAGCTCCATCACAAATCCTTCAAGATCCAATTTTCAATGGCACAATTTGGAAGATTCCATGGTGCCTTCCAATCATTAAGGTGACTAAACTTTCTCATACACCGCCAATTCCAAATAAAAACCCTGATTGCAGTAGATGCTGTCCAACCATCCTGGTCTACGATTTGAAAAAAGTAGGCAAAAATGAATTGTTTTGTATTCAAATATGGTGAAACTTACGAAAACAACACTTCATTGTTGCACTATTCGTATTCAAATCAGAATTCGGTTTCAAGTTGCTAAGTACGGCTGCAAAGCTCAAGTATCGCTGACCATGACATCTATGCTGATTGTTCTCGGTGCAAAAAAAAGTTCAGGAGCAAGGAGACTAGTTACCAAGCCAGGTTGTTTCCACAGTTTCAATCTTAGGGACTTCCAAAATCACCAACTCAAGAGTGGATTCTAGGATCCCTTAGTTTTTGAGCCACCCCTCTCCACAAAACAGCCCAAAATTAGCATCACATCCTTATCTGATTGCATGTAGCCACCATAGGCCGGATTCATCCTCAGTGCAACCAGGCTGAGGGTCCAGGAATGCTCAGTTATGTCACAGCAAAATGCAAGCATCACAGAATCCCCACGCACCAATCCGGATTTGAGACCACCAACTGAAGCACTTGCCGTAGAAACAATGCTCCCGGATCAGGGTCCTAGCCATCGCAAGTTGAGATCAATCCAACCGTTGTAACACTCAACGACGGCTGAAGCCAAGCCAACTCAACCCAAGCACCACTATGTCCCCCCCACCTTCACCGTGTTCATCAACCATCGTTCCAATTCGGCCTTTTCTGGCCATGGCCTCAAGTAGCCACTCACTGGGTTTCAACCGTTCGATCATTTGCAGTGAAACAAGTCACGAAGCTAACAGGCTAACCGTTTTCTTACGGGGAATTTGGTTGTTGCATTTTCCACTCCAAATACCAATGACTTCCAATGACAATGTAGACATCTAACAAAAACACCATGGAAAGAAATAGAACCATACACAGTCACCCCACTTTGTCTCCTGACTTTCCCTCTTGAATATTCTTGGACGTCCGTCAACCTTCCGACAAAAATGATGCCGGCCCAAATTCAAGCGCTTCCCTCCTCCACCCATGGCCGAACTGGGCCCCGAACTCAGCATCTGTGGACATGGAGCCCATTCTAAAGACATGCCAAGTGAAACCGTTGAACTGCGAATAGTTTTCCAGCCCAATGCCACGTGACGTTGACAATTTTTTTCCGTTTTACACAGAAAGAATCAACCCGAAACGCCCTTTGAACAAGAGAAATGATGAATTTTGAGAAGATCTCTCAAGAATTGTGGAAAGTGTCGCCTTCTAAGTTGCCACGATCCACGATCTTGGATTTAAAAAGGCGAACCTTTGAACTGCATCAAAGTTTTCAAAGTTGATATGTTGATACGTTGACAGGAACAATAGAACTATTGCAAAAACATGCTGCAGAATTGTAAACAAGTCATTTTCTGACAGCTGGGATCCAGTCCATTTCGTTCCCAACAAAAAAATCAAGGAGTGACACCAACCACAAGAAATTCAATCCGACACAGCGAGGCCAAGTGAGACACGTTTCTGTTTTCTCTTCATAGTAAAGCTTTGCTAAGAACACTTTTCTGTTGCCCTGGACAAAAAAAGAGACAACGCTCTCATTTTGTAAGGAAACAAATTCAACACTTTCTGGTTTCACTCCTTACTTAACAAGGTTGCCCAACCACCACCGCCAAGAAATCAAACAAAAATCGGAACAGGGACTGTGACATTTTTTCAATAAGGTGTACGACTGGAGCTATTTACATGTGGTGTTACTGTTGTAATGCTGTGGTGGCGGTGGTGTTACTTTGGTGGTGGTGTGGTGGTCGTGTTGTTCTGGTGTTGTTGTTGTTGTTGTTGTTGCTGTTGTTGTTGTTGCTAAGTGTTAAAAAACAAAATGTGCAAAATAATGCCAAGCCGCGCTACCAAGTACTACCTTGTAGCAAAACAACTCTATTCCGTGCTAACATTACCTCTCCGCACCAAAAAAACGTATCCATACTAAAAATTATTTCTCTCTATTACGCAGTTTTACTCCGTACTACAAAGTACACTCCGTACTAGAAAGTGGCACCACTGGAAATGATCAGAAAGTACTAGTTTCTTCTACAAAATACTGCAAAACAATACAAATATTAAGCCGCACTACAAAGTACTTGATTGCACTGCAGATGCTATTCCGTGCTAACAATTACCTCTCCGTACTTTTTGCTCTCTGGCTGCAGCGGATCTCGAAGGAAATACTGGCAGTCCAACAAACAAAAAACAAGACATTCTGTCTAAGAAAAAGGCAATATAATCTAGTGTCGCTAACAGGGTTTTGCGCAAATAGCTCAAACATCGCTCTTCACGATGCAAGAATGTGCCTTCTTGAAACAAAAGCAAACGAATTAGACGAATGACAGGGCCATTCGGGAACAAAGAGGAAAAAATTCCGCTTGAATTTACCCTGGAGGGGTTGGACCCATATTTTCTCTACAATGGACGGGCGACGGCCATTTTTGGGGCAAAACCGTTGCCTGGGCAGAATAATGGTTTATGCCAAGCTCGAGAAACTTTAATGGGGAGGGTGAAACAACAAAAATATTAAAGCAGCAGGTGAAACAAGCCGGCCACTCAGAGTCCTCTTGTGCACGCGAGATGGCAATGTACCCAAAGCAGCCATCCTCAAAGCGCCGCAACATCGGACGTGAAGCTACTAGATTTATTTCCAAGAGGCTGTACACGTGTCGAAGAACTCATTCATGTCACAATGCACAGACACGATAACAATGTTAAATGTTGTACGTTTTTAGTTGCCTTCTCTCCCAGCTCTTCTTCGACACAACATTTGCATCGTTTACTTTCTGCACATGGACTGCCAGCCATTCCAGATCTCGCACAGCCAAAGAGAAAAAAAAATGTCTTGCTTGTAGGTTTTTTTTTGACCCTGCGCTGCGCTCATCATCACGAAAGTGGCAAATGACAAGGAACCGTACTTATGAACCACCGGTCAATAATCTAGTAAGGCCAGTGCACAGACAAAACAGAAGACCACAAACAAAAACAACACAAACAAAACCCAACAAAACCGAACAAACAAAACCCCACTCTGGCCTAACCAATGCAAAACTAGTGAAATGCAAAAAGCTCCGGCTCTCAGTAGGTCTTCTCCAGCAAATAGTAAGGGCGGCATAAAGATGCTCCAGAGGTCAGCAAAGCAGGAGCCAGAGGTCAGCAAAGCAGGAGTTGACAGGAAAAGTCAGCATCTCTGTGACTCAGCAGTGTCCACATCTTCTGAAGGATTGATATCTACCACACAAGGCAAGGTGGCCAAAATACAACTCCAAATTATCTCCCACTAGTGAAAGGATTTTTTTTGTCTGAATGTGCATGGGCTCAACGTCTCCGTTGTCAGAGCGGTCGCCCTTCTGTCAGCTGCAAAAGAATTAAGAAAAAGTCGTTTCATGTAAGTTGGATATTGTGAGCAACAATAAAGCAACAGCGTACACAACGAAGAATTACTTTACTTCGAGTGATCCCCACCATGACATGTCGGGTGAGGGTTGTCAGGTAAGGGTTTTTTTGGATCCATGGAGAATTTGAGAACATTGATTTCAGCTTTCCTTGGCTTAGTGATGCTAGTAAGATGTTCGTTGATGCAGTCATACATCCTCGGTTTTTACTCCTCCATTTTCCTCAAGAAGTATTCGCGGTTGTTGCGAAATGTCTGTTGGAGAAAAGTTGGAACACTAGCACTAGTTTCTCTTTTTTCGCCGATGCGTTTTTTTGATCACAAGATTGATGCGCTTCCCGTCATTGCACCTGGCATCGCTCACACAGAACCGTGCAAAATATCTTAATTCACACACAACCACGCCAACTCACATTGTACAGAGGCAAGCAGCACATACCCAAACATGTCAATATACCACCTGCCACTGTGCCACCTGAACATAGACTAAAACATGGCAGTGTGCCACCCGAAGCATTTTCGGAACTCAAACCAAAACATGTCAAAACATGCAAAACCGCCTGTCAGAAATGTTTGAGCAAACAGGGCAAAAACATAGCAAAACCGCCTGTTAGAAGTGTTTGAGCAAACATGACACAAATTCAGTGGCGCAACACTAGAAGCATTCTCTGACACCGAACATGCCAAAACATTGCAGGACGCAGGAGACCATCTATCAAACATGCCAAAACATGTCAGGATACCATTTGTCAAACATGTTGGAAAAACACAGGCTTCAAAACATGGCAGTATGTAGTGAGGCCCAGCCAGACAACAAGCGGAGGAGCACCAAGAGGTGTCGGATTAGATTGCCATTTTTATGAAGGTCATTTCATAAATTAGCATAACGGACCAACCTGAATTTTTCACGGGCCTGGTGCGCGAGAACAAAACAAAGACCAAAGAATGATCTTCTGACTTAGTGTTTTTCCTTTCTTACTTGTTCAGCAAACTCTTAAGGGCTTCGAGCCAAAGAGTCAAACACCAAAACAACCAAGAGACAAGTAAGCTTGCGCTTACTCCCTTCAGACTGCCATCTTCATCAAAGTTTTAGAAGAGCAAGAACTGCAACTTCTTAACTCAAACGATGGCCTATGTCATCATGAGGGAGTAAGTTCTTGAAGCTACAAAGACAACAAGATCTCACACCAAGACAGGTCAACCTGACATCACAAGAAACTTTCTAGGAAAGTTTCTACACAGTTCAAATCACATCCCATGAGCAAATCGTTGAAAAACTCGGATGTGGTATGTTGGAAACTCTATTCCCGAAAACTAATTCCATTGACTTTCCAAACCGCTAAGTTCACAAAGCCACAAACTGATTCCACAAAACGAATTCACCACAGGTTTCAAACTGCCATTCCAGGTTTGAAAGATTCCGAAAACAAACTCCTCCTTGGTTTGAACATCGAAGATATTCAAAAGTCTCCGAAAACCAACGAAACCAAGATCTGAAGATATTCCATGATAGCGTTTTTTAAATGGTACCACAATGCATTAACTAACCATCAAATCAACCAGCAGAATATCCACAGTCCCCAGAACTAATCAACCCGGAAAGCTGTCACCAAGGCGCTGCCAATTGCCACAGCTATGCTGGTGACGTGAATCCCAAAACATCATTGGTTGCCAGCTCACCGTAGAAGCGCAAACCTTGCTATTCCATTACACTACTTCTTCGGAGCATTGGCCACCAGATCAATCCACCCATAAGAAATGCCTTTGCTCCACCCTTCCCGGCAATTTTCCGTCTTAGATAGAAGCGGGCAGCACGCATCATGCCAGTATGACTTGTTTCAACCTGGTGAGGCGACCAGTAACACCATTTCCTTGATTAGCTGCAGTGAGGTCTGCCACTTGCGTACGGAACCCACAGATGTAGAAGATCCAGAACAATAGAATTTTCAACGTATATCTTTGAGAAGGTGGAACGAGAGATCTGCGTAGCTGCCGGCAGAGAAACTACGTCTTTGATGCGGGTTTTCTGTTGTCTCAAAGTGTAGCAAGCAAAATATTTCCTCTTGTCTAAGCCGAACAGAGATCCATCAGCAACTGAGTCGTTTCACGCTAAGTGGCATTCTCCGATGCGACGGTGCAATGTGAGGAGCATTTTATGGACATCAGCTCGACGGATAACGGCGTCCGGGAGCTTCAAAGAGGGCATAACCTCTTGGATCATGTTATCTCAGTGCAGGAGACTGTCCGTGGCATAAAAGTGCAGCACAATTAGATGACCGTCAGAGCCTTGGAGCGCGCACGGCATGAGCTAAAAAAAATTGACAGTGCAGCACAAGGAACTCATGGGAAGCGTTGGAGATACCACCAGAGCAGCTGCGGATGCAGTACCTTCATGGCCAAGATAGCAAGAGTCTTGTTCAACCGTGGTCAAAGATGGTCCATAGACATTCTGTCCATGACGATCACTGCGTACTACTACATCAGCCTTGTCAGTGAAAGGGAGATCACTCGCTCCCAGCCCAGTGGCGTCGATGGTGCAGCTTGCAGAAAAACTGTTGCATCTCTCCTGTCAGTGAGAACAACTCCAGGGAAATCGAAGCTTTTCCAGGTGTGGTTTTTTTTGTAGCTCATGCCGCACGCGCTCGAGGCTCTGACGGTCATCAAAACGTCTGTGATCGGTCAGCTATTTTCAAGTTGTGAGAGAACTGGTGAAATGCAAAAAACTGAATGTCTTCTACAAACCAGGAAAGCAACAAACAAACCAAACAAACAACAAACACACAACCCCCCAAAGAAAAGAAGACATCCAGTGAACTAAGTGAAACAGCTTTCAGACCTATCTATCTTCTGGTTCTCCGCCGGTTGCTGCCATGGATAGATCCAAAGTGATCTCTCTATCTCTCCTGTTCCCCGACGGGTTGCTGCTATGGAAAGATCCAAAGCGATCTACGTAATCCAAGTCTGTTGAAGAGAGCTGGGGCCCCATCAAGAAGGCCTCCTTTGCCCTTCTTGCGAAGTCCACTAGAATCCTTGCTGGCTGGGTTCCTGCTTCTCTTCCTCATTCTTGATGACCTTCATCTCGCTCATCCATCCCTAGATCTCCTCGCTTAGTTGGATTACTGGCTGTGCTTCTACTCCGACGCTCCTCCACTAAGAGGAAGCTGAGAGGAAGCTGAGAAGATTCTGAGGTGGCTGCGACGGTATGTTTCACCTGTTTCACCAAGTCCTAGGTTGGTCAAGTTGCTTGCGCTCTCCAACCAACAGGCATGCGGTAGTACGCCTTCGACGGATTGTCTCGGATTGTCTCACCGGACTTACTTTGTCTTTTGTGGTTTTGCCTGCCTTTATCCTATCACTACCTGTACCAATGCACTCTCCGTCTGCATCTCGAAACCCCTATAACATTTGTGCAACGGACGGGTACGGCGCCATAAATCGACTGTATCCGCAGGTTCTTGGTCTCTGACCCAACTCGACCTCGACGTTAATTGGCTTGTTTGCATTGTTGTTTAATTTGTTGAATGTTTTTGCAATTAAGTCGAAAAGCTAGGAAGTTCGTCTTTTCAGCTATTCCACTGAAGGGCTCCGCTGAGGACCTTCGTGGCACGCAAGTAGCGTACAGCCAAAAAAAATCTTCTAAATCAAAATTTCCTTTTTGGTGCCATTTTGGACTCCATGTCGGAGGTCAAATTCTGGCACCATTTTTGATCCATTTTTTCACCCTTACTTGGGAGTACAAAAACATGGTGCAAATTTTGCAAAAGTTTTTGCTGCTACAGCTTGCATGGCAAATCCAGCAAACATGCAGTGTCTCTACATATCGGGATCGCAATGAATCTACCGCAACTGGTAGATCGCTTAATGAGTTGTTGGGACCATCCTAGGAGAAACAAAAATGGAACTGCTGCTCCGTAGCCACCAAAGTCCAGGTCAGTAACGCTGTGGACAAGTACAGGGCAAGAGACGGCGGATGGGTGGCCGAGAAACAGGAAGATGAGAAGGGTTGAGGAAGCCACAAGCCATCGGATCCAACACAAGGGGAGATTTGAAAAGAGATGAAACAACTTCGGGAGAGTGCTGAGAGATATGAACGTAAGCCGAAAGAGGCTGAAAGAAGACTTCATCGTCAGAGCATCAAAAATGTACTGAAGCCATGTCCAGCTAGTTGCATCTCTGAACACTCTACCTGCCGCACCTGCCGAAGCCTTCCAAAAGATTGATGGATAGCGGCTTCAGAGATGTCGCGAATTCCATTATTGGGCAAACACATGACTTAGAATAGGAGAGTGCGGCTTGTACAAGAGAATCAGCTGGACAAGATCCTCCAATCCAATCAGAGACATACGCCGCATTATCATCAGACACACGGATTCTGTGCTATTGCAAGCCATAACTTTGACTAGCCCACTGCAAGCTTCCTTTCTTGTCGCACGCAGCAACTCCTAATAGATGGGTTGAACTCAGTGGTTCGCATCCAGAATTTGCTTTCCAGAGATGTGCAGTTTCAAGATTCTGCTCTGCGGCAACTCCGGCCGAATTCTTGCTTCTTTTAATGCCAATCTAGAGGATTCATTTTTCACGAAGATACATCAACTGAGCGTAAAACTTTAAGCTTCAAGTAATGCAGACCTTTCATCAAAGAAGCAAGCTGCGTCATTGTAAGTCATTTTGATTGCTAAAACATGTTTCATCTGCACTCAGCTACGCTACAAAATATTTTCTGGGTCACAGAGTGACACTGATGCTTGGACATCGTATCAAAACTTGGAAAACTTTGGACCGATGTCATATTCAGATAACTCCTATCACTAGTTTCGCAGAACCTACCAAAGATTAGCAGACAGCAAGCTAGAACACAGTTCAAAGAGATGTTTTTCTTCCATGAATGCCTCCTCCAACTCCTAAATTTCTCGGGTCTGTGGGAAATAGCCAGGCGCATTTCCAATGTGTCTCAGGCAAAAAGGGTCTTGGACGATATTTACAAGAACGTCCACACTAATTTGGCTTGGTGTGACTTCGGGATGTTTATACATGCTAGAACCAAGCATGGCTCAGTTGGAAGGACACGCTGGAAAAGTGCTACAGTACCCTCATGCAGGTGGCTATGAATTGCTCTTATTGTAACAATGCACGAGCTGGGCACCCATTGCTCAGGGTCAAGGAGTGCCTTCCCTTGGCATAAAGTTTGCCCTTCTCCTGCACCTGGCTGAAACTAGGCGCACAACAACGTGCACAACGAGCTTGCAACCGGCGGGTCAACTCAAGCCATCAGATGTCCAAAAGTACGCCGAGAATCATACGCCTCCTAGGTGATAGAGATGCATCGGACGATCAAAATAAGTCGATTGCAGGCTTGACATCAAGAGGAGCCAGGTGCCACACAAGCTAAATACCACCGAAGCTCCCGCAAGATGGAACATCTCCTACTAATGACGTCAGGTTACAAGAGCATCAGATGACCATCACTGGTAACACATCGAGGTGCAAGTGGGCGTGCCATCAGTTTCAGCTCAATGCCTGGGCCTGCTCCGTGTTCTTGCACCCTCTCGACGTTGTGCTCTATTGGCGTTGCCGCCTTGCCAGCCTTCGTCTAGGAAGCTGGACGCTGAAACCATAGATGCATCCGCTACTGCAAAGATAAGCACTGGGATCATTCTCTCTAGAGACTTTTTTTTTTGAGCTCATGCCGTGCACGCTCGAGGCTCTGACGGTCATCAAAACGTTTTGTCTTTGATTGGCCATTCCCACATGTTGGAGAATAGGTGAAAGCAAAAAGCCAGGTGTCTTCCAAAAGAAACGCAAAACAAACAAACCCAACCAAACACAAAACCAAACACAACAACTAGAAAAAACCAAACAACCCAAAAAGACACCTAGGAAACTATGTGAAACGTACGCTTTCAGAAAGTCTCCAAGCCGCTCAGTGCTGCTCCGCGATGTCATAGCAAATCTCACTCATAGAAGTCCTAAAAGGCTCAAAACCTAGAAGTGCATGCAGGTGGTGATCCTGTAGCTGCCATCATAAGCAAAGTCTGTTGGTTTACCCACGTCTTCATAGATGAAGCAGCTCAGGGTAAAGGTACTATTGGAATGGTAAAAGCCACGATTCCCTTGACAGAAACCAAAAAGGGGTCAATATGCCAGCTTCTAGGTACAATTGAGTCATAGGTAATCCAGAAAGAGCCTCCTTACATTCCACTGTGGTCAAGTAGTAACCCTGACGTCAGCGAAAGAGAAATTCCGATGACTCCAAGATGATCTTGGAAGAAGCTCCTTTTGTTTCACTGTGGTCAAGTAGTAGACTCTGACGAGCAGAAAGATATCACCAGGTTCTATGTTCCCAATTTGTCCAATGGCATCAGTAATCTACCACGAGCCAATGTCTGTTGCATGTCCAGTGTAGTGATGCATGTTTTGTCGTCACGGACGAGCCTGGGGTCCGCGACGAACGCCAATGTAAACATGCATTTGTACACGGTGAATCTATGGTCAGTGGCAAGATCGAGTAAGCACCTGAGAGGCCGATGAAGCGTTTCATACCCACCTTGACCAGTATCATGTGTTCCAAAGCTCAAGCTGTCCACACTACGAGCTCGTTTGGTTTTTCCTCAGGATCAGATTGTTGCTCTTCTACGAGCGCGTTATTCTCTATCCCAGTAGTTGGCCACCCTTTGACCTTTCAGAAAGAATTTGCGTATCACAAAGAGGTATATGTGCAGTAGCATTTCAATTAGATGCCTTTGTTGGTGCATTATAGTTTCCAAGCTCAAATTGTCACTTCTACGGCAGGTTGATGCCCTTCCAGTGGGATCTCAGCAGACGGATCCCGGTACTAACCTCTAAGTTGGCAGGTACACGTGAGGTTTAGGTGCCAAACAGCATCCTAGACTGCTGTTTTATCAATAATGTCAGGCGAGTCCGCACTCTCATTTGTGTGCTACCTTAGAAGAGCTCCAGTAGCATGGAACAGGCCGAGGCATTGAGTAGAAACTGAAGATACGCCATGTAGCACCACTTATGGTCACCTAGATCTTCTCGCAGTTGCATTGCTCGCCCAGTCTTGCTATATGGAAGCATGACATCTTGGTGGATCACCTCTCAACTTAGCACGGTAGAGGCAACAGCGCGGTGTTCAGCTCTTCAATCGTAGACCAAATTACATCTTGAGAGTGCCTCTGTGATAATTCTACAGGTAGCAAAGCACTCTAATACATGTAGACATATGCGTAATCCAAATCCCAGCTCAAGGCCACTTCGCGATACTATGGGACACAGATCAAAAACGCGAATTCTTGATCTTCCGATTTTCGCACATTTTGCGCTTCGTCCGTCAAAAGTATGGCCATGCATTTAGGACAATTAGTAGTCATCCTTCTAGTTGAGAATGTCCCAGCACATTGTCGGAGCGTTCTGCCCATCCGAGATTGTGGTCACTGTAACCCGTGGTATCAAAAGCATTACCATTCCTGGTGGGGTAATGTAACCTCTGTCATTGGCACTCTCGCCAATCCTGGTGGTGTTTCCTCCTGCAAAGTGACTTATAGCATTTGAGCTAGAACTGATGGCACGCCTACTTGTACTTCGATGTGTTATCACAGATGGTCACCTGGTTGCACTTGCAACCTAAAGTCATCGTGGGAGATTCCATCTGGCAGGAACTTTGTCGATATTCAGCTTGTTTGGCACCTAGTAGTACCAGAAAGCGAGAAGCTAGTCAGATCCTCTTGATGTCAAGCCTGCCATCGACTTGCAATAATCAGGCATTTCAGCTATTCAATTCAGTTTCAGTTGGCACTAATTACCCTTGGCATCAATACCACCCAGGATACTTGATACGATGGACATCAGATGACTTGACTTGACCGACCGGTTACAACTTGTTGTGCGCGTTGTTTTCCGCCTGGTCTCAGCTCAGATGCTGCTGGAAGGGTGCAACTGTATGCAAGGAGGAAGATTCTTCTTGACTCTGATCAGTGATTTTTTTTTCTGCATTGCTGGACTTCTTGACTCTGATCAGTGAGAGTGCATTTCGTGCAGACGATCTCCTCGACTCGAACTGCTACCTCCACGAGCAAGATACCACAGTCATGCGAGATCAGCAGTGAGTAGAGTAACCAGCACATGTTATAAAAAACTACTACAGCACGGTAAAGGTAACAGTGTCCAAGGCACAACGTCCAGCCGGAGAAACGTATGTTGCCAAAGATCCCTAAGACAGCTCATCGTGGAGCGAGCCCGGAGATCACTTTGGATCTGAATCAGTTTGGATCTGCAGACGGTGCGGTTTCTTCAACTTCGCACCATTCGGCAATTGTGGTGAACATCCTCTGGGCCAGCAGCGATCTCATTCCTGAGTGCAGGTGGGACACTGTCTCACTAGTGTTGAGTGGAGCTGCATACCCGTCTCTCTGATGGCAGATGCTATTCTTGTTTCCTGGCGTCGTACTTTTACAGTGCCTCCCTATCAAGTTGTCCACAGGTGTCAGTGCTGGGTGCAGAGGTGTGAGGGTAGGCCTGTATGTATAGAGAGAACAGAGCACATGCCTACTCTCTTGAAGGCACAGACTTACGGTGAATGGTGCCTGCCTTGTCAACTGACAAGTCCACCTCATCTGCGTTGTTTACTGCTGGTCGCTCCAATTCATGACTCTATGTGATAGGACACCATGTGTCTCACGCAATGAGTTCTGGAAGCACATTTATAGAACGTGCAGGTCATGGGAATGGACTCTTCAGTTGGATTGTCGATGCAATACGTGGCTTGCGCACAATTTGAAACCTATCTGGGAGGCGTGGGAACTTGGCACCCTGGTTGCTGCCATGGAACGGTCCAAAGTAACCTGCTCATCCAAGTTTGTTGAAGACAACTAGGGCCCTGTCAGGAAGGCCTCCTTTGCCCTCTAACGAAGTCCACTGGACTCCTTG
The DNA here is from genome assembly GCA_000507305.1 of Breviolum minutum Mf 1.05b.01. NCBI lineage: Eukaryota > Dinophyceae > Suessiales > Symbiodiniaceae > Breviolum > Breviolum minutum. The sequence goes on from DF240800.1 coordinate 89,571, forward strand.
CTGGCTGGGTTCCTATTTTTCTTCCTCATCCTTGATGTTGCTCTTCTACACAAACAGCCTCCTCACTTTCGCGATCGACAAGTTACCATGGTCCTTGAAGAGAGTTCCTTCTTCAGCTCCCCTTCTCTCTTCTTTGAAGAGCGTCTGGGTTGTCTATCTTCTCCCCATCTACTTCCTCCATGTTCTGCTCCTTTCTCCCAGGTTCCTCTTGGACGGATACTGCATGCACTGGAGCTCATTTTTGCGCTGCCAACTCACTGGGTGCCACTGACTGTGTCTCTGGCTTCCCACCTCTTGAACAACTTTTCTACACTGTTCTACCGGGCCCTCGCCACTTGCTGGAGAAGAACATCTGAGAGGTCGGCTCACTGCATGCTCTCGTCTTTTGTTTCACTCGGTTTCACAAAGTTCTGGGTTGGTCAAGTTGCCTTGCGCTCTCCAATCAACAGGCATGCGTTAGACCTTGCTGTTTTACTGGACGACCAAGGCCACTAGGAACTGGTTTCTTTAAACTATCATTTGATCTGCTCCTTCCACCATTGAGATTCCCAACCTACGAGTTCCTCGCTACAGACTCGCCCCGGTTGACTGCTTCTTTAAGCTCCTCTGTCACCGGCAAAGCTTCCTGTTAGCTACCCGTTCTTTCCTATCCTCGCCTTGCACCAATTTTGACCCCACCGACTTTTGCCACCTTCGGCGTCGGTATAATTGGTTTTTATTAATTTGTTTGATTGCAATTTTTGGCCTGAACGACTTAAGATGTTCTGTTTTGCTTCAATTCAGTTACGTCCAATTTCGGATTATGATATGCTGACTGTAGGGCGCTCTGCCCGGGACCTTCTTCGCAAGAAGATCGCGGAGCAAAAAAAAAAGTGCGAAGTTGAAGAAGCTGTCATAAGTGCAAGAGAGCAAGGACACCCTTCCGCTTCTGGAGCCTTCCAGCGTGAAGCTGCTAGGCATAATGTTAGCCTCAATTGCCACCTACTAATCAGGTTATTGTGCACCAGTGCAGAGTCTATATTCCATGCATTGTACTAGCTCTGGAGCAATGGAACTTGTCTGAGGCAGGGGAATTTCATGAAATCTCTGAAATCTCAGGTACCAAAGGATATGGTATGCTTCACTTTCCACGTGCGTCTCGCCATGCAGGGACATTGGAGCATCATTGTATCACACCAAAGGCATTCGACATCTCTGGCAGGTGGCCAACCAGGCAGGGCGTAAAGTACGCTGACTTCCCTTTGACAGACCTTGTGACCTTTCAACTGACATGAAGCCTATGGCCGTCACGCCGTATTATTGGATGGTCTGTAGCGCCCCCAGGTGCAGAAGGTTGATCCCACCAATCATAGGAGCTGTGTAAAAGATGGCCAAGGTACGAGACAAGTAGCAGTTCCCTGTCACTGGCAAGACGCATGCCAGCCACCAAGCTGATAGAATCGTCCAGTTCTCCACAAGCAAACACCTGTAACACCTTGGTAGCGAGGAGCAAAAAAAAAACAATCATATATTCCTGGTGCTTGGACTATGGCAACTATGTAAGTTGTGACTCCTTCCCTGCAGCTTCATCTACGTGAACGTAGGTGAACCAACCTCTTTCTCTTGTTCAATGACTGGGATGATGCAGGACACACCCACTATAACTTCAAGCCACTTGGAGTCACCTTGCACATCTATTAGCGGGAATCTATACCATCGTGAAGAAGTACTGAGCGGTCTTAGGATTTCTTTTCTGAAAGCCTGTTCTCCAAGTGTCTTCTTGTGGTTTTTTCGGTTTGGTTTTTGGTTGGGTTTGTTGTGTTTCTCTTTTAGAAGACATTTTGCTTTCACCTATTCTCCAACATGTGGGAACAGCTAATCAAAGATAAAACGTTTTGATGACCGTCAGAGCCTCGAGCGAGCACGGCATGAGCCAAAAAAAAAATGGTAGTCAGAAGTTCTTCTTTTTTGTGTTTCAATGACTTTGTTGTTCTGTGTTGCTTCAATTCAGTCACGTCCAATTGCGGATTATGTTATGCTGACTGTAGGGCGCTCTGCCCGCGACCTTCTTCGCAAGAAGATCGCACTCTAGCAGCATGGAGCAAAAAAAAACTTCTTTTTTTGTGTTTCTTTCGTTTTTGGCGGCTGGACGGGCTGATCGCTTTTGGAGCTGCGGGTTCTATTTCTTATGCCTGCAGGAAGAAGCTAAATTTACACGGCTGCATCTCATCTCTTTGCCATCACTTTGGAATTGTGGTCTAATTGCTTAGTTTCTTCAGGAGTTTTCACACACTCACTGAAAGCCGATATTGTTTCACCGTTTCACCTTTTCAGAGATAACCAGGTTTTGTTTTTTGCGTTGTTTGGTTGGGTGGATGGTTTGCTTTGTTTTGTTCCTAAACTTGGAGTATGTCCTAGGAGGAGCTCTTCACTCAGCTAAACATGATAGAGACGCTATGGCCCTAACTGTTGAACAGGATATGGCTTGTAGAAGCAAAAAAGTGAAACAACAAGGACACGAACAAGTACAAGAGAAAGAAATAGGAGAAGACAAGTAGATACATACAGTAGAAAGTGGAAAACGGCAAGAAAAGAAGCGAGAGAAGAATCTGCAATGTTACTTAGTTATTAATCGTCAATTCGTCGCAAGAGTTCTCGATGTCAACAGAATTGGAAACCACACTACCAGATTTTGCTTTCCAGAGATGTTTTTTTTTGCTCCTACTATCAAGCAACTTTTTGATGTTTTTGGAAAAAATCACGATATTTGTGCAGCGTCAAGAGTTTGGAAGATATTCGCTGTTTTCATTGTTGTTTTTGGACGTAAAAAATTTTGTGTTTTGCGATCAAGGGCTGCAAACACCACGGTTTCTTTCTGTACTGGTTCTCAAACAATTTTTCACATTTTTTAGCTCGTGCTGCTTCATTTCAAAAAACGATCTTTATGATTGTCTTTGGTGCAAACTTCTACACAAGTATACATACGGTTGTGCAGCATATTCCAGCTAACCTTGATGTCCATCCACACGTGCTTGGCCTGCAATCTGCACCGTTCTTTCCGAAAGGTTTTTTCGGTAATCATCTCTGCGGGAGCCTTCTTGGTAGTGAAGGTGGGCCACAGGTTCCTTTGAGAAAGCATGAAGTCAAGCCATTCATCTGCCATTTGCCGGCCAGGTAGCATAATGGAGACCGTAAGCCTTTGTCCTGCAGCACCTGTCCATGCGCGCCGTTGAACTATGCGATTCGAGTTTCCACCGGATGGCCAGTTTTGGTTGAGTTGTGATGTTTATTAACACAAAGTGGCCCAAGACAAAATAATTAGGCAAAAGGTAGTATCCTGTCATGGTAACAAAGATGTAAAACAACACTGTCTGTCTCAAGACTCAGCCTCTCTTCCATGATATAGTATCCTATGAACAAAGAATTTTCGCAGTCAGTCCTATGTATGCGTGACTACGACGGAGTAACTAGAACGACAACAATTTTTGCAAGAGTGCAAGACCTGAGAGAAGAGTTTTTTATCAACGGTTCCAACAGGCCTGGAGATGATACCAGATGTCGAAGAAGAGAGAGCCGGTTGTTTCACCCTTATATTTTCTAGACTAGCCTCTTTTTTGGGTGGTCTGTTTTGTTTGGTGTTTAGTTTGTTTGTGTTGGTGCTTGTTGTCTTTCGTGTTTCAGTGACAAAACCTCCGAGTCTACCAAGAGTTGCAAACTGCCCAAATCGTCAGGATGAGTGCAGCAACAGTCTAAAAAAGAGGTCGGTGTTCTACAAGTTGCTATGACTATGACTGGTGGGTTGTGGCAGCTCAATTATGCTTCAATGATTTTAGTTTCTGCAAAGGTCGCTTTGATGCTGGCACTGTCACTTGGGACCATTGGAACTATGAGGATTTCGGTTTGTATCCTTTTGGCTGTCAGGTGATACTTGCAACTATCGATCTAAACAGTGGTGGTTGTGACATCAGAAGAGGTGTAAAATTTCAAACCCCTTCCTGTAGCGCTGGTATGGCTGTGATGTCACAGCGTGGTTTTACAGTTTTGTCTATTTTGGTAAAATTGTGGTTTGGATTTCAACAACAACTTCGTTATGTGACTGGTTTTGGCATACAAATTTGGTTTTGATGAATTTCATGTGCGCTTATGCAGTTTCGTGGAAATGACGACTTTTCTGGTAAGACATCATGCAGATTTGATGAGTTTTTAGTATATTTGACCTTCAGATTGGATACTGAAGGTTTGCGTGAGAGGAAGCTGAGAGGACTCTGAGGTGGTTGCGACGGTGCGTTTCACTTGCTGGGTTGGTCAAGTTGCTTGCGCTCTCCAACCAACAGGCATGCGGTAGTACGCCTTTGCCGGATTGTCTCACCTGACTTCAGGTTGCACTTTCTTTGTCTCTAGCTTACTACTACTACGTCGATTGCGTTGAGTACCTGTACCAAGTCTTTCTCCGTCTGTGGTATCTCGAAGCCCCCATGACAAATGTGCGACGGACGGGTACGGCGCCATAAATAGATCGTATCCGCCAGGTTCTCGGTCTGTGACCCAACTCGACCTCGGCGTTAATAGGTTTTGTTTGCATTGTTGCTTAATTTGGTTGTTTGCAATGTTTGGGAAAGTTGGTAAGTCCGTCTTTTCACTTATTTCGCTGACTGAAGGGCTCCGCCCGCGACCTTCGTGGCACGCAAGCAGCACACAGCAAAAAAAAAGGATATTGAAGGTTTGCGCGCAGTTTCGTGAAATTTGTGCAGACAATTGACGTTTTTGTCATCAATGGATGATTTTCGGAATTTGTTTTTGAGAAGTTTGCTTTAGATGAAGGTTTCTGAGAAGTTTCATTTCATGAAACACTTTGGAAGAAGCGTCCTTGCGGTGTTTTACGTCTCAAGAGAAGTTGGGACCGTGTAAGAAGACAACTAGGCATGACAGTCAAGCCACGTTTCTTTGTGGATTGTCGGGTGAAAAGAGAGACGCAGTCGGGCACTTGACTTTCCGTTGCGAAACTTGCAGTTTGTTCAGAGCAACGCTCCTACCGCCTCCGTATCTGGTTCCTCGTGATCCAGGGTATTGTGGTATTTGCTTTTGGCGCTTCACAGTCTTCAGGAAGAAACTTCTTCCAGATGTGTGGGATGACCCCATGGAAGGCATATCAGGTGAAGAATGAGTCGTTGCATGGTGAGAGACTACATCATTGAGGACCAGGGCTGAGGGTTCGACGGGCGAAACCTGTCCTCTCTCAATTGTAATGCTCCTGCAACCATTGGGGCCCACTGTGCGAACCACTAGGTGTGTTCGGATGGTCGTGCCGATCGAATGAGAAGCTACTTGCGAGGTATCGGCAACGCCACCTAACTACATGCTGGAAGAAAACGTTTGAGAGCCGGGCCCTTTCACCGTCTCACCTTGGGTAGTGCCTAGATAGGTTTCTTGGTCTCTTTTGCTGTTCTGTTTTGTTTTTGTTTGTGTTGTTGTGTTTGGCGTGGGTTGGTTGTTTTTTGGTTTGCTTCCCCAGTTCGACCAGGAAATTTTCTTTTTGATGGGCTTTAACATATGGTTCTTATTGCAGTTTGACTTATTGACTGCCACGATCGTCACGATGAGCGCAGCGAAAAAAAAACTCAGGCTCCGGACTGGTCACTTTTTCATTTGGTGGTGTTTCAATTTGTTTGGAATTGATTTTTAATTTGTTTTCTAGTTCGCAAAACTGCCTGCCAACTTCTGCTGACTGAAGGGCCAACTGGCCGGGACTTTCGTGGCACCCAAGCAGCACCCAGCAAAGAAAATGCTGTGGTCAGGGGTTGGTGTCAGTCTTAACATCACCTTGCTGTGGTCATGGGTGGTCAGCTATTTCCATCATCTTGCTGTTGGTCAGGGGTTGGTGGTCAGCCGTCAACATCATCTTGCTGTGGTCAGTGGTTGGCGGTCAACTATGAACACTTTCTTTGAAAGAAGCCTAGGCTCCGCTTTCGAGGAAAAAAACAATCAAAGGATGAACGTGAATATCACATGTGTGCACCAGTGGTTTCAACATGGATGCTGCTTCTGGCATGCTTTTTGGTGTTGATATCTTTGAAATTTCAGTCGCATTAATTTTCAAGATTTCTGTCACAATCTGTGTTGTTTTCCATCTCAACGTTTGCCTTTGCCATGTCGCCGTTCCCAACTCGTTAGTGTCATTGCGCAAGACTGTCCAAGAAGTGCAAGATGGTCAGTCAAATATCGACTTTTCGTGTTTTTGAAGGTCGTGTTTTTGTTGAAGAGCTATGGAGAGCAGTTGTCCCAGATGCTGGCACAAACTTTTGTGAATTTAGTACAAATCCTGAAAAACAAATTGTAGATGCTTGCGAAACATGTTGTTGAACTTGTGTCAGCACGGCAGGCAAAAATTGAAATTACTTGCACGATTTGCACAGAACAGGCTGCTTGGAACACAAAGAACTGTGCAAAGCCACCATGTCGAATGCCCTCAATCTTGTGCAGCTGAAACGTCAGGCCGCTTCAAATAGCTCATTCCATTCCGCCGTTGTCATTGTTCAGATACATGTTGGCACGGAATTTCCAGCTCGGTGTACTTTCCTGTGCCAACGAAAACTGAGAAGGTTTGGAAAAATTTAGGTTGGCTTTAAGTGTTTCCGACCATTGCTTCGACAGTTTCATCGTTTGTGTGGCATGGATTAAATTTATGGCGATTGTCCAACTTTGGAGTAGCAATCTTGTTCTCTTTCGAAACTTCTTTTTGTCGGTAGCGTTTGTTTGCCACTGTCTTGGTTCGAGTTGCTCTTTGGTGGTTTGTGGTGCATCCCAATGGACTGCCCAAGGGTATAAAACAATTTTTTCGGGGCCGCTGTTTTCCGATATCCACCAAAAAAAACGAAACCTGCTTGAATCAGTTTGGAACCAGAAAAAACCCGTAACAATTTGTGTTTCATATGTTTCATCTTGGTCCACAGGTATCATTTTGATTCCCGAGAAGATTGCAGTAAAATATCAAAAAAAACCTGATTTGGTATATAAATTGCAAAAGGTGAAATGACATTTGATGAATGTGTTACAAAAGGATTAAATTCAGTTTGAATTTTAGGATATGCAAATCAGAATCAAAATTGCACCAAAAAATAATGAAATGTCAAAATGTATATATATATATATATTTACAAATTATGATTTTTTCGTTATTATTGATTATTGCCATTCTTTGAGCATTACTTGAGTCAACTACCAGATACAATAGGATATGGACCAAGAAGTCAAGAATCCTGATGTCCAAGCACGCGTACCAAGTTCCAGGATTCATAGTCTTGTCTTCCCGCCCCTTGTTCCCTCGCTCGTCTGGTCATTGGGCCAAGCCCAAGCACACACTCCCTCGCTCTAGCGGACGGACGTGGTTCCCGCGGAAGGAAGTGAGTGAGGGTGTGTGGGAGGCTTGGGGCCCTATCCTACCGTTCACCCGTCCTTTCATTTATACTTCATATATGGTGATGCATATGTTTAGCATCATATGGTGATGCAAATCCAGGTTTAGTATCATATGGTGATCAACGGTGTTAATGGTATATGATATATAGTATTTTCGGTATATAACATGGCAATGGTTATAGTGACACGTGTAATTGTTATGTTATATTTGGATTGGACGTCAAATGTTATATTGCAGTTATTGTTACATAACAAAAACCATTTTTGTTATTGTTAATGTTATATTACAAATCAAGATTTAGGTTATATTTCAAATAACATTTTTGTGATTGACCATACACACTTTACACTTGTCCATTTGGGATCATGCTGGTTCAACCTCTTTGGCTGCGACGATCTTGGATTTGTCATGACTGCAGCTTCTCGGGGATCCGCTTGGGTAGAGTTTCTGGGTTTGGTCTCACCCAACAATGGAATCACCTTCAACAAACAGACAGAAACAGACAGAAAGCAGGACACCCCACCTTTGGTCGTTACCATTCATTCCCTTTTAGCAATGCCGGCCGTGCCAGCTTTAATCTTAGCAGTTGCGGCTGTGAAATGCCTGGCAGAGTGCCAAACTGAAGAAAGCAATTTACTGAGCTGCTGGGGATCTTGAACTTGGCAAAGACTTTTTTTGAACAATGCATTTTGAAAAATTTTGCTAAGCTTCACCATGGTTTACTTTGGCACCAACTCTTCCAGAAAGGAATTTTTCAACATTTCAACAATATCATCTGTGGAAAACAATTTGACACCTCGTTTCAAAGCATCAAACCTGGATGGTACATTCTCCTAGCAGCTGGGTTTTCCTGATGGATTTTCGCAGACTCAGCACCGAGCCTTGTGTCAAGGTCTTCATGGTTATCCAGGTGGGGGGCGGCACCACGGTCACGTTCGGAGGCGGCACCACTATGGCCACTATGGAACCAATTCTGACGTCCCTATGGACACTGTGGAGGATTTTTTGGGTAGCGGAGACTCCTCTGCGTGACTTGCCTGACAACAGTTGTCTTGGTGTTCTTTTGTATTGAATTCTTTGTTTTAGTGAATATCCCGAAAGTCTTGGAGTTTTCGGCCAAGAATTGAAAATCAAAAACCTAAACATTTGGATTTGTCTGACCAAAAGGTAGCAAAGTCTGTGACTAGGTGAATGATGGATGGATTCATTCCTTTTGGATGTTTTTGAACATCTGAAGTTGGAAGCGTAGGTAAGGAGCCTGTTCTTGAAGTGTTTTTTTTCTACGTGGTCATTGTGACTAGAGTTCAGCTTTTTTTCTTAGTCAAATTGCACGTCTTGAGGCCTGTGGCATGTTATTATTCCAAGATGCTTGGTGAAATGCGAGGTCAGATTGCCTCATTTCATGACAACGTGAGTTTAACCCTCCAAAACGAGTCAAACAGAATCAGACAACATATGTATTTTTTCCTTATCCCGTATCCCCACAGAAAAAAAACATCCATTGAAAGATGCAACTGTGTTCTTTGGTCGGGCATGGATTCCAAGCAAGTGGCTACTGTGACCTCGAGCCCTTAGACGTAGATGGATTGAGCCGAAGATTTCTTCCAAAATGATTGAAGATTTCATTGTTCCATCCAAATACTGTAGATAGACCTTGTTTTGTCAGTGAACCGTCTTCTTATTGACTGTCCATTCATTCCTTGATCATAACAAGTATTACAATACCTCCACCTAAAGCCATGAGCACCCTTCTTGAACTGGCAACAAAGAACACCCGGCACAATTTTTTTGACATTATTGACCTCAAATCCTATCCGAAACATGTTTTCAAGTATGGAAGCAAGTTGGTGACAGGTACTGAAATTACCATCCTTTCCAAATCGGAGCTTCGGGGGTTCACGCCAAGTCATCCCGAGGAAGTATGTCCAGCCCTCGACTTTTGTTCAGGAGGACCTTCCCTTGTCGTTTAAGATGTTGGCTAAGGTTTTTAACTGCTTCTGGACGTGGATGTTCTTAAAAAAAAGAAATGTTTTTGTGAGATTATGGAAGAGTTCATCATTCAATAGATTCTTCCCTCTTGCAGAAAGGCAATTTTCCAGAGATCCACCTTTGATTCTACTGAAGCAGAGGGTTACTGTATGCATCCTAGAGTTTTTGAACACCTGGTGATCCAACCTTGCCCCGGAAATCAAACAACAACAAGAACAACAGATCCACACCAGACTTTTTGTAGATTCCCTCTCAAAAGTTGAACACACACACACACAGCACACTACACCTTGACTGCGTCAACAGGCTTCAGATGATATCTCAGAAATGGAATCAAGGCTTTGGGGGTGTTTTTTCCTTTGTGACTTCTAGTCCGGTTTCAAGGGACACATCAAATCTCCGATGCTTTTCTGGTGGTTTTAGTCCTGGACATTTCCGCCTATTTCGTCAGACACCCATGAAGATTTGTGAAGTTGAACTTGCTGGTGGCATTTGGATTAAAATCCGATTGTGAATCCAGATCTTTTCAGATTGCCCTCTCCCAAGTTGTCCCAAAAGTGTAGTCTTTGTTGTTGGTACCTGGCAGGTGTAGTGATGCTGGTGAAACCTATGTGAACAATGACGATGAGGCCACGTGCATTTTGGATTCGGACACTGGTGGCTACGACTATAGTGAGTGGATAAGTTCTAGCGCCTGTCCTTACCCAGCCGGAGCCGCAGTGCATCTAGGCCACAAAAAGAGAAGGGACATCAAATTTCGGGTCAAAGTTGGATAGTGTAGAAGAATAATTATGCTGTTTGTTAGTTATGAGTTATGACTTTATGATTGAATGATATTTACGCTTTGTAAAGGCCACACAGAAACGCATTCAGAGACAAGTTTTGAGATGGCTTCCCAAAGAGTGTTATGTTGACCTTAGGGTGTGAAGAATCTCATAGACTCACGCACTGCTCTGAAATATGAAATTCTTTCTGTAGCTTTGATCTGGAAGCATTCTCGGAACTAGATGGGTCACAGCTGGATATTTGGATGCATTGTGTCATCAAAGGAAGTCTGGATGAGAAACTTCCGAGTTCGAGTTGCGGAGTTGCAAAAATGAGAGAGAATAGTAGAGAATAGTAGAGAAGAGTAGAGTAGAGTAGAGAATAGTAGAGCAAAGTAGAGTAGAGTAGAGACTGTAGAGAATAGTAGAGAAGAGTAGAGTAGAGTAGAGAAGAGAAGAGAAGAGTAGAGAAAAGCATAGTAGAGTAGAGAATAGTAGAGTAGAGCGAGTCATTTTTCATGGTTGGGGCAATATTTGGTGAAGTTGGAGTGTCACTTTTTGTGGCAGGCGCACCATTGTGAAATTTTGAGAGGTAGCCGGAGCGCGACCCGTTGTATTTTTCCATGCAACATGAGTCTCCAAGATGGGACGACTAAGGTCTCTGAAGCGGCGGGTGCGAGATGACGATTTTATCCTCGGATTACCGTCCAATTATCCTCTTTATATTGGCAGAAGAAATGCATGGATTTCCCGCTGCAATATTGAATTCAGAATTTCATGACAGGCGCATTGTACTGGACGTTTCATGTGTGACAAGGATCAAGGCGCAGTAGTTAGTGATGTTGGAGGCTGACATCTGTTGCTCCGCTTATTGTAATGGAGCTTCACGTGTGACAAGGATGAATCATCAGCGTCATTTTTCGTGGCAAGCGCAGTAGTTGGTGATGTTGGAGGGTGACTTCTGTTGCTCCGCACAGTGTAGTCTCCTGTCGCTTCGCGCATTGTAATGGACTTTTCATATGACGAGGACAAATCATGAGAGCATTTTTTCGTGGCATGATCAATATTTGGTGCAGTTGGAGTGTCGCTTTTCCCGGCAGGGGCAGCATTTCAGCCGGAGCGCGAAATGTGGTATTTTTTGATACAAATGCTCTTTGGAATGGGACGGGAATGGTCTCGAAAGCGGCGGGTGCGAGATCAACGATTTTATCCTCGAATTATTGTCCAATTATCGTGGTTTGTTTGGCGGAAGCAATTCTTGGATTTCCCGCTCAAATCTTGAACTCAGAATTCAGGGCAGCCGCAGTATTTGGTGATGTTGGAGGCTGACTTGTGTTGCTCCGTTGTGATGGACGCTTCATGTGTGACAAAGAATCATTCATGAGAGTCAGTTTTCGTCGCAGGGGCAGTGTTCGGTGGTATTGGAAGGTGATGCCCATTGTACTGGACGTTTCATATACTTCTCAGTACGGGGTACTACTTTGTAGTAAGTAGCAGTAGCAGTAGCAGTAGCAGTAGCAGTAGCAGTAGCAGTAGCAGTAGCAGTAGCAGTAGTAGTAGTAGTAGTAGTAGTAGTAGTAGTAGTAGTAGTAGTAGTAGTAGTAGTAGTAGGTAGTAGTAGTAGTAGTAGTAGTAGTAGTAGTAGTAGTAAGTAGTAGTAGTAGTAGTAGTAGTAGTAGTAGTAGTAGTAGTAGTAGTAGTAGTAG
>DF240801.1:0-36607 GCA_000507305.1 Breviolum minutum Mf 1.05b.01
AAGTGGTAAACCATACATGTAAGCATTGCGTAAGTCCATGTCTTTAGGGGTTCCCCAAAAGAGTAAAAACAGGAAACACCCCATGCCCCCCCCCCCAAGAAATAAGGCCTTATTAAGGGACTATTAACCATTGATTTCCCTTAATAAGGCCTTACTAGGGCCTTATTTCTTGGGGGGATTGGCTTTGGGGGGGTACCCTTAGATTCCCATGAAATAACACAGACATTATTGTTTGGAATAGCACCCGTCTGTATGGAAAGCTACCATAACAAAGTAAAAGTAAAACATCCATCAGTAGATGCCCTACCTCGTAGCACATCAGCTGCGTTTCCCTTTTTTTGCTGTGGGTTTCCCGGACGGATCTTTGGATCATTCAACACTGCTGCAAGACCTGGTCATGAAGGTACAAGAAATAAATTCTTGAAGCGAGCCTCCACATGAGCATTGATTCACTTGAGAAAAGAAACCTTTTAGGATATCAAACGGACCAGCTGTAATCGTTGGAGATATAAATGGGTAAATGAACAAATCAACCTGGGAGAAGATGTTCTGCATCTCAAAAGGCCTTGAAGATTTTGAAGACCCCAGTTTTGAAAAAGCTACATTTCGAGGAACATGATGGCAACAATTCAGTTTGTCCCATTTTTGGGCAGTTTTGAGGAAGAAATCTCACTCTCTGAATTTGTGAAATCCTGGTTTCGGTTGCGTCCGAAGTCACCCCTAAAATAAAGTTGACGCTTTCAGCCTTATCATCTTGATGTAAAGGCTCCCATGAATAGCAAAGAAAACTGTCAAAGCGTGGGCTTAGCACTTAAAACCTTCTGCCATGCCACGGAAGCAAAACAAACATGTTTCACTTTTGGGGCCATTTTTCAGACCAACACTTGCGCCAAGAAACTTTGACGAAGTCCTGGCACGAATATGAAAACTAGCAACGTTTCCACTGTCAAAAAACACATGTGTTGAATTGGCTTAAGATGGTTGAGGTAAAACATAGCAACGAAAGGCATCCCCAAATGGTGACTTACGATGGTAGACGATGGATGGAACATGAAGCATTGCTGTTTCGGGAAAATGCAACGTATCATCACAAGTTTTTGCTGATTGCTAGTGAGAATTTGGCTGAGGCTACATTGAGAGGTCAGGTGAGCACAGGCTCATCACATGAGAAATCCATGGGTTTCCTAGCAAAAATGACCATTTCTGGCAAAGTTTAGGGTTCAAATTTCCACCCTTCAAATCATCTTCAAATTAACAAACATCTTAGCATTTCTTCATCCAATCTTTCACTCCTGGCATCATCTCCGCATCCTGGGCCAAGCGGTCTGCGAGTGCAGACAGCAGGCCACTTGCTGAACGTGCCTGATTCAGTGCAAGGCACCAAAGCCGTCAACATCTTCAAATGAATTAATCTGTATCCACTAATATGACTAATATGTCTGGAGTGTTGGAAAATGCAACTTGCAAATGTTCAAAGTGGAATAGTGGAATATGTGGAATTCTCCAAATTCTCTGAGACATGATTCTTGGAAAAAACACCATTTAGGTCAGTGATAGTGATTTAAAAACTGAAGGTGAATGAGATCTCTGGAGCCTTAACAAAAATGTGGTACAGAGTTCCCATGCATGTCCCACCATTCACCCTTTTCAAGGCACACGATCTTGAAGATCCAACGTTACGCGTCGTGGTGGTCCTTCACCTTGGAAACATATGAATCCACTCCCTTGAAACACAAAAACACACAAAAAACATGGCAAACATGTGATGGTTAGCAACCAAATCTGGACATTGTTCCACCTGAATTCATTTGTGTTTTCAAATTTTTCAATTTTTTGTGTTTGTGGAATCCCCCCAAAACAAATCTTCGCAATAATCTGAGTGGCACAAATGGCTCCAAAGTTCGGCCAAAGTTTTCAGCAACATTGGACCACCAAGCTTTGTACCTTGGACCAACAAATGCATCAAAAGTGAAAAAAACAAAAAACAGATTTCCAAGTCAAATGGAAGTGTCATCCACAACCAGTGTGATTTAGAGTGTCATCTACCAGTGTGATTTGGTTCAATCTTCTTGTAGCTCATTTGCTGATTTTTTATGTCAACACACCGAGCTTATGACGGCTCACTTCGACAATCTGATAGGGACGATGTTCGTTCTTAGGCATCGTAACACCACACATACAGTAAACGGATAAGATTCGAACCTACAATCGAAAACAAACAAAGTCAACTTCAGAAATCACCGCATCTGGAAGCGATTTTGAAAATAATACTTGCTATTCCGTTAAACCGGTAGCTTTTTTCGTCCAAAAAAAAAGCGAGTTTCCACCCACTCCTCGATCAGCTCACTGGGTGAAGTTAATCTTTGCTTCACATCCTTGTTCACAACATCGAAGCATTTCGGCTCGGTTGAACGGCAAAGCTATTGGATTTTTTTGTTGGTTTCTGGATGCGCCTCCAATATCCCTCATAGAAATCATAAAGTAACTATAGCTGTACCTAGCTGCATGTCTCAAAAATCTGGAACAAACAGGTAAAATGCTCCGGTTGAAGTTAGCTTCGAAACTCCAAACATCTGTGAGAACTGCATGGCTGCCATTGGATTCTTTGCGGCCAAAAATCTTTCAACAATTCATCCCATTGGTCCAATAGGCACAAGACTTGTCGCAACCTCAAGGGTTCACAACATTTGTTGAAACATGCTTGTCCAAATCGTTGTATATTGTCTTGGGTATCATATGTATCATCATTTCATCTGGAACATGGCGTTATCAAACTTCTACATGGGAGCAATCACGGGAGTCCCAAAGCGGTCCAGGCAAACAAAACGAGGGTCATTTGTGCAATTTTGATCAACGAAAAACAGAAATTGTCCAGACAACCGTTTTTTTTGGGGAATTCGATCCTGGAAAGTCATGAAACTTCAGACCTTGACTGCAAGTATGTAGGCAAAAGGGAAATGGTAGGAAAGAGATTTGATGACATTTGAGTATCTAGAAACTGCTTCCTGAACACAAAACACGGTGGAGGTGATTCCCTGAAAATATTTGCAAAAGATGAACACTTCGTAGCTGGCGCAGCTGAATGATGAATGCTGGCTCAGTGTTAACATCGTCAAATCCCAGGTAGATTCATTGCAGTATATTGCCGTCCACTTCTTCCAATCCTTTTGTGGAAGGACAGCTGAGTTCATCCCGAAGATGAGTATCCTCCAAAAATGAGCTGGTTGATGCAGAAATCCTACACATGTTGACATAATTCACTTGCAGGAATTGGTTGGATATGATATCGAAGATCAAAAACGGTTTAAGTGGGTTTTGTCCATCAACACACCCACAATTTACTATGAAATATGTGGTATCTCATGGCTGGTTTTTGTCCCAGGAACTCATCGACTTCTTTGCGTGGCCAATTGATGTGATCCAATTCGGTAGATGTCAGCTGTAGCTTTCCTGTCAGCATGGTACCGTCTACGGAGTCTAGACAAAAGGGTTTATTCTCTATCCAAAGCACCTTGTCAAAGACTTCCACACTTGGTTCAAAAACCATATCTCAAAATTGCCCCTTGGAAATGAGACTACGCCTTTGTCGACAGTTGAGGGTTCTAACTTGATCTCTCGCAATTTTTGAAGTGTTCCACATGTGTCCCAACTCTCGTACAACTTTTCCAGCTTTTTGGTGGATTCAAAAATTAGCTGCCAGTCAAACAAATATATAGGTCTCTCCATCTTGGATTCGCCGGTTTGTTCGGAAAATCCTAGAAGCTTTCATTAATTTGATCTTTGATCCCGTCAATTTTCTGTCCCTGAAAAATGGCGGCCTTTGAGTTCTTCCACATCCTGGACCAAAAATCGGACCTCCGAAATGGACGAGTATAAGGATGGTGAAGATCGGAGTTTCAAGAAGAATCAATGGTTCATGAAGTTCATGACCTTACCAACCTTGAAAAGAGGTTTAGAGCCTCGCGTAGTTAACTCTATGTCATGGGGAACGTTTTCGACTATCCAACTTCCTGCGAGGTAGCAAAGTTGCTATCTGACCATACACGTTTCTATGTTGCAAACTGAGGTGAACCATTTTGAAGTTCTAACCGTTCTAACCGATCAAGTCATGATTCACATACAAATTGAGCAGGTGAAAACCGTTTCGCACCTCAGCAGGTGCCACCTCACAGAAACTTTGAGGCTGAAAGACTTAGGGAAAACAAAAACACAGGTTGAACACAAACTTGAAATCATATGAAAATCATGAGGTGTCATAAAGTAGGGATCAAAATTTGAGATGTGAAAGTACCTCTATAATAAGATTGATAAACAATTTGCAAGGACCATTTTCATGTGATTTGCTTTTTTTGTCCTAATCATATGATGATTAATCTCAATGCTGCCATACCCTTCACCAATGGACTAGTGCATTTGAACCCTACAAAACTGCAAAACCGCTTGTCTCGAAATGACTGAGGGATACTCAGGAATCATCCACACTAAGCTGGATCTTTTGAGGCAAATTCTCAACAAATCACCTACCCACAAGTGTGTCTGGTGCTTGGCCAAGTAAAAGTTGAATCCAAATTCTCATGGTACTACATCATAGTACAAACTGTTGTTTATGTGGCCAAAATTTAGGCCACGGGACACTGGTGGTGCATAACCGTCATTGGACCCTCAGTGGCTTAGTCCCTCAGGTTCGCAAACAACGACAGTCTCCTCCCACATTGGAATTCCATTTGGAACCTTTCGCTGCTTCAATTCCGCCAGGCGTTTTCGCAGCTCATCCTAGATACGCAAGGAACACTCAGATTCCCTCTGTAAGAAACCATTTCTGAGGATTTGGCAGTCCCTAAATGCGTACATCCTCAAAATGCGATGTTACAGCATGTTTGAGCCTGTTTTCAAAGGTTAAGAAGGAACAATTTCATGGCAATGATTTGAAGGAATGATATTTTCACATGTTTCCAACTTAGCACCTTTTCAGTAGGTACACAGCCATATTTGATTTGCTACATGTCCCTCCGCGCAAAATCTTGATGTCACACGAAGGGGGATAGATAGAAACGTCACATAAAACTATTGAGAAACTCCAAGGTGAATGATGATTCACCAGAAATAATTTCAACATTTGGGAATCTGGCACTCAAAAATTCATTGAATTGACAATGGTTCCGGTCATATCATCTCAAACATACCATGGAATCAATTTGAAATCACCTGAACAGAATCATGGATATCTAGGCGCATTGTAATTGTTCAAGAAGCAAAATTCCCAATCTTTTTGGGGAAAAAATCTCAAACATCACCTCGTTTTTGTGGATATATGAAAGTGAACTGTTGCCAACAAAAGAAATCCTGTCCTGGCCGCAATTCTTGCCTTTGCTCAGCTTCATCTACTTTTCATTTACATCCCAAACAGGGTCTCAAAATCAGTGAACACCTTTGATTTCGTGCAAAAAATCAAAAAATGCTTGATCCCTAATCGATTTGCCCAACATGGCCTCAACAAATTCATTACCAAGGTACTACATCCACAGAAGCTTCCAAGCTCGCAGCATTCCGCTGGCCCTGTGTCCATCATCATGGGTGATTGTGTCCAAAGTGACTTGCAAAAAGAAGTTAAACGTATCAAACTTTTCCAACAACAAAAAATCGCTTGATCTGTGCAATAAAGTCTCCTTGGCGAAAGGCATTGCGACAATCTCCTAGCAGCTTGAAGGGAACGGATTGCTACGGGATCGAAAAGTCAATTGGTTCTTACTAAACTCAAATATCTCCAGGAATCTCTAAAAAGGATCCACCAATCTGTGTTGACATCTTCAACACAAACAGAGGTGGATGTTTGTAATCCGTCCTTGAAATTTGTGTTCTGTTCAATAATTATAGGCAGAACCGGATTTTTTGAATCATTAATATCTTGCTTTTCAAAACATCTAAAACGGCCAGTTGTAGGAACACACAACCATAGATTTTCCATGATACGCGGGGTACAAAATTTCCTGACATTGACACGGCCGCACGTCGATCGTCTAAAATGCCACAATCTCCACCAACTCAGATGTATCTTACGATTGCCTGTCACACTGGTGTATGTTGAAGGTTCAAACATCTTTTTGAACTATTTTGAAAAAATAAAATGTTTTTTCACAATTTGAATTTCAAAAACATTGAACATGACGAACTGTTGCTTCACCAAGTCAATGCCTAACTTGTTGTTTCTTCACGGACGCGTCCTTCATGACTTCAGTCGTTGGACCTGTCGCCAAGAGGGTTGTTTGACGCAGATTTTGGTTAAAAAAAATCATCAAATTTGAACAACAAATCCATGAAAATATGACAGAATACGTATTTCCGTTACTTTCTGACATCTTTGTCATACTTAAATTTTCCGTGGAAACAAACGGCTGTCTTTTGGAGGAAGGATTGGTTTCTTACAGCCGTTGGTCCTGGTCTTTGGTAATTGGATGCAATTTGCTATGCAAATGAAAGGTTGTTTGTTTGTAAAGACTTGGCAATCTTTTTGTCTTCTAAAAAAAGGCCGGCAGTTTGTATCTGGGGTTTGCTAGCAACAATTAAACTCCCAGAACCTCCCCTCACCCCTCAAAACAGCCTGACAGGACAATGAATATCTGCGTCTCATGGAGGCTTTGCCACGAGACTATTCCAATGATTCCAATGGATAGTGAACTCCCAATATCTTTACGGTTGTTTCAGTTGTTTCCTTACATTATCCTCCATATGCACAGAATTTAGACTAGATGATTTGTGGTTACATTCGTTTTCAGGGAAAAAACAACCGACAAATCATCCATCATAATCCTATTGGTGAGAACTCAAGTTTTGCAACTTTGGGTCACGTCACGTCACTATGGTTCAGTTGAAACGTGCAACTGCCAAAGGCCTGTCGTCAGATCTGAAGTGGCTGCGCAAATACTGGCAATCTCTAGTGATGGAAAATCAGAACAAGTCTCAGAATTGCATATGTCGCCTTTTCTGTCACCCGATGAGCTTCGCACATCTCGGGCTCAGGACGACCACACAATCTCATACATACACAACCCTTTCAAAACATCATGCAACACAATGGGCCCATCAACAAACAAAGATCACCTTGGCGATGTCGTCTTGGGTCTCAAAATCCTAAACTAATGCATGCAAATAACACCTCTACAGCAATTTGGGGTCTTATGTCATCATCGCCGTCCTGTCCAAAATCAGGTTGCGTGATGCTCTTGCCAAGCACTTAGATGTCAAGTTGTCAAGGTTTGCCTGCCTTTAAAATTTGAGACAACAATAATAGATTCAAAGATGTGCGCCGTACCATGGGTTCAGAAAGTGGAAGCACACAACTGGCAGGAAAAAAAATATACATATATACCCAGACGTCGGGGTTGCACAATTCCAGTGGCTTGGCAAGGCAAAGACTCGGAGCTCAAGTGCGGGGCTTGCAAAGCTTGCTTCAAATTTTTGTTTAAACAAACACACGGTCTCAAAGTACGCAAAGGAGCCTAAACATTCCGAAACCCAAAAGCACAACGACACTCCCCTGTTAACGATGGATAGATGAAGCCGAGGATGTGATTAAAACCAGGCATCTAAAGTATCCACCCAGGTCAAGATCAAACCAGGAGAATCTGGAGTATCGTCAGCACATTAAACCTTGAGGAAGAAAGTGCTATTTGACATTGTAGTCTGCAGGCCATTGCAGGCCGGGTCAAAGTAGACTTGAGACAACAGAGTTCAAACAAAAAAATAAGAAAACCAAGGATGATCAACTGCAAGCCTCACACTCTCAATGGAAGACACTGTCCAAAATCGCATGAAAACACCACAGGCTGCGGACAGGATGGCTTCTCTCACAGCGACAGGAAATCAATCGTCAATCGGCCTAGCACGGGACCAGGAGAACGTCTGACAGGCATCAGTGTGTCGTTTCACCCAAAACCCCAAAACGCCAGCATCCCAAGAGAATCCCATGACCCAGACAAGATGTAAAGAATCATGCGAAGCCCAACTGAAATCCCTCAATTTGTCCCATAGAGGTTCTTGGCAAAAAATAATGAAATACGCTAGCAAGTTATTTAGCCTGATGCTCGACCAAATTCAAACTTGAAAGATCACGCTTTTGAAAGGGTACTCTTGGAATGGAGTGAGCATTGAAAATCATACCTATCTTACATCCTAAGCTCATCTATATGAAGGAATCCTTCCATATCTTGGCCTTTTAATATAGTTTGGTGGATGCCTTCGATTCACTGTCAGAAAATGTTCCGGGCATGTATACTCCCTGATGCCCGATGAATCAGCACAATGAAGGGCTTTTTCCTCCTGAAAACTATCACAATCACCTAGTTCCCTATCTTTGCTTTCTGCAGGTGCATCGACTGCATTTTTAACCTGAGCCCTGTCACGCAGCTTAGAATTTTAAAATGTCTGTATATATCTTTGTGTATATATATATATATATGGTCAAATACATTTGATGAAGCTAAAAAGCGTGTGTGGAAAGTAGCGTGCCAGTGCGAAAAGCGATATACAACAATAAGCAAGAAAAAATACGTATATATACATATATATATATATATATATATATATATAGTAGTAGTAAGNGAAGACTAAAAGACGTGTGTAGGAAGTAGCGTGCCAGTGACGAAAGACGATATACAACAATAAGACAAAGAAAAATAACGTATATATACATATATATATATATATATATATATATATATATAAGGGTTCAAGGAAAATCAGGTAGCCGGATCGCCTTAGTTCCCCAAGAACTCCCGTGAGTTCGTTGCCCTGGCGCTGTCTCGGTCACGTTCACCTATACTTGGCATCGGCAGCGGCGGCGGCATAGATCCCGTGCAAGACGGTTGATCTGGGCATCACGACAAGCTTCACAAGGTTGGGAAATCCAAAGCTGTTCGATTGCTTCGCGCAGTCCAGCTTTTAGAATCACACCACAGTGCTCCGAAGTACTCCATTCCTGGTCTGACGACATGGAGCAAGAACCACCAGAACGGGAACTCATGGGGTCGCTAATGGTGGAGATCACAATGGTGGCAATCGTCAACATCGCAGATCTGCAGGCCGCTCCCTGCAAAATGGCAATGGCAAAAGCACCGCCTCAGGGCAGGCGGCTCTCCCTTCCTACGACAAGATTGGAGTCGGATCTGGCTTACCATCCTCTGCATCATCGCAGTCGGTGGATTTACTGGAGAAGGTCATGGAGCTCATCCTCGAGGTGTCTCAGAAGGATGGGAAGATTGCCGAACAACTTGGTGCTCTTCTACCAGACTCCAAGGCTATGAAAGAGGATTCCGAGATGAAGCAGCAACAACAATTGCTGACTCGAGTCCGCAAGGTGAAGGTGAAAATCCGAAAGAAGGAAGCTGCCCTCAACAACAAGGAGGCCCAGTTGAAGAGCTTTCTGGAACAAGTGAGAGTCCACGTCAAGAACGAAAAGGACCGCCATGCACAGGAGACTTCGGAATTGAAACAGGAGCTGGAAGAGCTCAAGTTGGAGCTAGACCAACTTCGAGATGGCAAGCTACCCACCAAGGATGCCGATCATGGCGTCAAGGAGAAGCAGTTGCAGGAGGAACTTTTGTTGGCCAAGCAGCTGCCTCTGCCAACGAGATGGCCTACGCGATGAAGGCGCAGCTCGACAGTCTGATGGTCCAATTCCAAACTATGAGGCAGCTGCAACCCAATGGATTGATACCTCCTCCCTCAGAGGAGCTGAAAGGGCCTGGAGCTATGGATGTGGCAGCAGTGGTGGGTGTGACGCCCAAACAGTCTGTCAGAGATCCGAAGGCTCCTTTTGGTTTGAAGGCACTGAAGGAGAGAAATGGTCCGTACACTGCATCTCCTTCAAAGCCTGGGCAGACAGACACAAAGCTCCTGCCGGAGACAATGGACTAGCTGCCACTCTTTGGAAAAGAACCTCTGCGCTACGCCAGGTAGGTTTTCTTTAGAACACTTTTGTTGGGCTGATTTCCTTTGGCAAGTTTTGAACAGCTGCGAAGACAGCTTTCTGAATGCCACTGTAAAAATCACTTCTTTTGCATTTGGGTTTGGAAATTTTCCACTCCGCCACATTTTAGGGATCGTAGTTGCTCTTTGTGGTGGATTGGTGATTTCCCAGTTTTCCTTTCATCTTAGTTCCATGGCGCGGGCGTTTGGCTATGCTGTGGATGGGCCTGCTGCTGGGGCTTGGTGATGCTTCCATATCTGTGAGGAGACGATGGCGGCCATTAGTGCGAGACCTGGCATTGGCTGGCGTGGCTACCATGAATCCTTTGGTGATTTACCACGAGGACTGGCGCAGAGTGAATCGTCTTCAAGGTCTACCACGTTACCTTGGAGTCTATGTGGAACACTGGGAGTTCTATACTCACCACGGTGCATACAGTCTGCCAGTTCATCCATCGGACTTGGCGGTCTTCGTATTTCTTTGAATGGCAAGCTGGAGCAGTGCACTCGTCAGTGCATGCGAATGAAGTTTTACCACGCAGGAACCTACATGTTCTACTTCATCATCGTTCCGAAGTTCCTCTACGACAATCTATGGCGGCAGTGCTAGTGGAGGTTCGATCTGCACCACCAGCAATCGGTGTGCTATCTTCCACAATGGTCGGTGGGTTGAAGGTATGTCTTGGGAGATTTTCTGGTGGTTGAAGGCTTCCTCCTGGCGACCTCCTGAGAGTGATGAAGAAGCTCTACACAGCCCTTCACCTATACACATGACCAGGGAAGTCACTACATCGCCTACCTCAACGGAAGCTGAAGAAGACCTTATGGATACTTCCTCTACGACGAGTCCGGATGATGATGATCCTCCTCCTCGAGATTTGACGGTCCTCATCTACAGACCTCGTGGACCTCCTGGACGACCTACACAAATTGTAGAAGTGATACTAAGCAATGCGCGGCACTTGGATCCTCCGTGTCTGGCTTCCTGGCCGGATCTCCGGCCGAAACCATGGGCTGTTTTCCCAGTCGATCCCAGTTACCACCTGACCTTCCCGCAGCATGAGATTTCAAAGCACGAAGCTGGACCACTTTTTACATTGTTGCTGATGATTTCGTCGATGAAGGACATCTACATTGGGGCTATTATGTTGTCGAGCCCTACGAGCCGCCTACAGATTTTGACAGCTGCAGGTCTGAACCGCCTATGTCCTTTGCACTATCGCAACTGCCTGACCTATGTCAACGAGATTGTGGTTACTCCATTTAGCAGCTTTCCTCTTTTTCATGGAAGTTTTGCACGAGTCGATATTTCATGGAAGTTTTGCACGAGTCGATATTTCTGGCCTTGGCGCTCATGTGGACACGAATGCTTTGGCTCATGCTCGCAACACCTGCGACAATGACCTTGGCATGGCATATTTTGATGCAACTGGGCTGGCTCTTTTTAATCGCCCTTCGGGAAACTGGTCATCATGGCACCAACACGCAACCCCGCTACCGGTGGTGGACGTGATCATGCACTATATTGGATTTCTATGGCGTGGCTATGCAACTTGTCGCTGGGCCTTCTACTACGCAACCTGTTGTATTCCTCTGGCCCGAAGAATGTTGCAGGACAATCACGGAAGGTTTTACGGCATGAGAGAAAGGTGCGGTGCCTTTCCAGGAAACGGAGGAAGTCACTATGGTTGCTATACCTGACCTTGCGCGGTCAGACTGAACCTATTGCGGATCTCCAGCTACATCCTGCGGTTCATGGTGGCGATCTTCAACCTTGTGGAGAAGCTCTTCGGCGCAAGATAATGTCGGACAAGGCCAAGGCTGCTGATACTCTCCTGGAACCTCTCGAGCAAGCCCCTGGAAAGCAGGCCATACGTCTTCTTAAACCTTTACGACTTGGGAAGAGACATCGAGACATCGGCCAACGCCCTTTGCCGATTGTTCGATTGAAGTCTGGTGAAGTAGCCTCAACCCCTGAAGAAGCATTTCAACGCTGCAAAAAAAAGCATTTTGGTGAAATTGAAGGTGGATCTACCACCACGCCATCAGCAGCGTGGACTTCAGCTACAGCCTCTCGTGCTTCACGTCCCGCGCAAAATACAGTCTGGAAAAGCTCCCGGACCCGACCTGATCCCTGGCGAGTTTCTCAAGTCAGCTGGACCATGGATTGCAAGAGAGCTTTGGCCACTCCTACTCAAGATTTGTTGCCGCATCCAAGAGCCACTCTTGTTTAAGGGAAGGCGTTTGGCGACGCTGTTTAAACATAAGGGTTCCGCAGCAGAGGCTTCAAACCACAAGGCTCTTGTCAGTTCTACCATTGGCAAAACAATGCATGGGTGTTTCGTGACCGAGTCGTACCCTATGTCCGTGGAGGGCAGTGAACTACAATTCTCTGCTCACCGCAGAGCCTTGGTTTCCTTGGGAGCTCACATCGTGAGACTCCATCAGCGGTGGGCCAAACAGATACATCGCTGTGACTTCACGATCTTCGTTGATATTGCCTCCGCTTATTATTCTCTCCTTCGTCAATTGGCTATGGACGTGGAAGCCACGGATGAGAATATCCTTGCTCTTCTCAAGAGACTTGGCTATCCTGACTGCCACATTGCGGCAGTGGCGGCAAAATTGGAGGAACCTTCGGCCATGGAAGCTCTCCAAGTCCCTCCACACCTTCGAGCGATCCTTGGAGAATTCCACTCTCACACGTGGTTTCGCCTCAAAAATGACAGCTCCATTGTTGCAACCTCGCGGAACGAGACCGGGGGATAGTCTGGCGGATTTTTTTATGGACAGTATCCTTCAGCCAATTTTTGCACTTGTCTGAGGAGCGCATCTCATCCCTGGGTCTTCATCGACCCTTTCGTTGGAGCAATGAAGTAGGTCTATGCACAGCCCTTGGTGAACATACTGCATCCAAGTCATGTGTGACGTGGGCAGACGATCTGGCCTGCATACGCACCAGCCCATGCCCTATGGATTTGCTTCCCCAAATCCAGGTGATCGCTGAGACGCTTTTCTCGGAATTGTTTGCTATGGGATTGCGGTACAAGATGATTTTGGATGGCTCTACACTCAAATTGCTGGACTCACCACTTTGCCGCCTCCTGATCAAGATCCTAATGGCTTGGCACGCATTGATTCAGCACGCCACTGCTCCTCAAAAGAGTCTCTACCCACAGCATCATGGTGGACACGGTCTATGCGGATGTCAGAACCTTCTACCGCAAACTTCTGGACATCCTCTTCCAAGCTGGTCTACGCAACCGCCTTTCTCCTACAAGTGCTATTGATGAGACAGAGAACATGTCAGAGAACCATGTGTGCTGGATCTGCCGAAAAGAATTTGGATCCTTCACGACATGGGGCAGTCACTCTTTCAAGGTACATGGCAGGACCAATGCGTGCAGACACCTACAAGAAGGATCTACTTGCCAGTCTTGTGGCAGATTGTATCCCTCGCATGAACGTTTGGTCCGCCATCTCAGGACTCATGCCCCTTGTCGTCAGACTTTGGCGACACAGCGTGGATTTTTTCGAGGCTCAACCATACTATGGAAGCAAAGGTGTCCAGGCCCGCATCCCGATGGACTCTATGAAGACCTGGTTACCGACTATGGACCCTGTTGCTCCTCGTGGTGATGGTTGGCCTATGACTTCCGCTATGTGGTCTTGCCTTCGCATTCTCGCTCCATTGCGGTCTCTCAGCAACTATCAACCTTTCCGGTGCACTACAGCGAGCTTTCGCATCTCTTGACATCAATGGACCACCGCTAGCATGGGAATCCCAATGCGCTTCGCGCATTGGCCTCATTGACAGAGTTGGCCCAAGAAGCCTTCATGCCCCGAGATAAGCGTGCTCCTGTACCTGCAAAGAAACCGCCTACCTCTTGGCTTGATGATCTACAGAACCTCTACTATGTGAACAGCCATGGGCCGCCTCGGATGCGCACAAAGTTTCTCTATGTGGTTCATTTGTTCAGCGGCACAAAGAGGGATGGTGACCTTCATTCCTTTGTGGCACAACTATCAGTGTGGACGTGGTATTGGACTCCAATCAATGCAACCTGCTATCTCCTCGCCAGCAGCATCTGTTGTGGCTTTCAATGGCGCTACAAGGCCTTATCTATATGCTGGTGGCAGGGCCTCCCTGCGAAACGTGGAGTGTATCTCGCATGAGATACCTTGAGACGCACAGTGGCCCACGGCCAGTGCGGTCCTCTGACTCCGATGAGAGTCTTTGATTTGGTGCAAGGCTCCTTTACGCTTGCGAGAGCTGAGACAGCTGGTTGTGGGCAATGGGCTGCTTCAATTCACTTTGCTCATGTGTGCGGCGCAAGCAGACAAATTTAAATGCAACATTGCATGATTGGAACACCCTTCGGCTTCCTCTACCAGATACAATCAGTTGCCACCGAGTATTTGGAGGCTCAAGGCAACCAAGCTGCTTCTCCTTCATCCAGGGGTGCAGCTACATTTGGTGCAGCAAGGTTTCGATGGAGGTGCATCCCCTAAACCACCACATTGATGATTGTTTGCCCACTGGTGCTTCGATATGTGGTGCAAAAGGTCATCATGCAATGACGGTCGCACTTGCGCAGTGCTTCCCCCTCCTGTGAAGATGGGACGTTTGGCCGATGGTTACCCAACAGCGCCTTTCAAGCGTTATCCTCCAGGCCTTTGTCGTATGATCTCACAGATTGCCGCCCTCCAAGTCAGGGAATGTGCCCAAGCTTGCGATACCTTGGCTCCTGATCAACTTTATCCCATTGCTACCCACTTAGAGGATATGTATCAGACAGTCAAATTAGATCAAAAGGATGGCCATGACTTTTTCGAGGGCCCCCAACCAAATTGGGTGCAATAGGCTGCGTCATGAATATGTGACTCTGACTCCCTGCGAGAAAAAAAAAATATATATATATACATATATTGAGTACTGGATAAAGTGTGTGGATACCTACTCCCAATGGCACAGCGTCCGCGGCACGACTTCACGTGCCGCAGCACCAGAAAGGGCATGTCCCCAGTACCCTCCCACTTCAGCCACCTCGGCAGCAGGAGTTTCAGCTGGCGTCTCAGCTTTCACCTATCGTCGCAAAAACAAAACACCGTAGAGTGAATCATTTGTCACTTCTAGCCACCAAATCTTACTTGCATCCCTCCCATCTGCACAGCCAAATCAGATAATAACCCAACAACAACAGCAACAACAACAACAGCAGCAGCAACAACAGCAACAACAGCACCAACAACACGAACAACACCGACAACACCAGCAGCAACAACAACAACACCAACAAAAACAACAACACCAACAACACAGCCAACACCAATAACAACACCACCGCCACCACCACCACCACCAACAACAACAACAACAACGACAACGACAACGACAACAACAACAACAACAACAACAGCAGCAAAGGGACAACAACAACAACAACAACAACAACAACAACATCAACAACAACAACAACAACAACAACAACAACAACAACAACAACAACAACAACAACAACAACAACAACAACAGGGCCACAGCAGGCCATAGGGACAACGACAACAACAACAACAACAACAACAACAACAACAAGTTGGGCCACAGCAGGCCTTGAGGTTTAGGTTATTCCCCACCTGTCAGGTGAGGGTTGTTAGATTTTATGTCAGCACTTGTCCTCCTTCTCCTCCTCGCCTCCTCCTCCTCCTCCGCGTCCTCGTCCTCCTCCACCTCCTTGTCCCTCTCTTGCGACCATGTGAGTTCAGCGTGATGCGCCGGACTCTCTTGCGACCATGTGAGTTCAATGTGATGTGCCGGACCTCAACCGCGATCCTGTGACAGCAATCTCTCGTTTCCCTGTGCTTCAACACAAGCGAAAAAAACACCATCGAAGCGAATAAATACATCAACAACGTCCTCTACCTGAAATGCCAGAAGCAGAAGGAGCCGTCAGAACTGAACCTGGTTCAGGCAGTCCATTTGTGCGTATATACACCATGATTTGCACATGAATTTGACCTGTCACCTGTCGGTCTAGGGCTTTATGGACTTAGACTATGGAGAAGATGGTGGTCAATTCTGGAATCTTTCCTGAGCTCCCACCTTCCCTTTGCCTTTGCTTTTGCCAGCTCCTTCTGCTTCTGGCAGTGGACGGCAGTCCTGCGGTGTTGGTGGTGGTGGGCGGTGGTGGGTGGTATTACTGTACAAGTACCAGTACTACTACTAAGATTGCCACCGAGGCGCGGCGACTGCCACCGCAATCTGCTGAACGGTTTGGCCGTCCTCAGCATGACTGATCCACGTCCAATTGCTGTTCACAAATTCCGCTTGGATGTACCCTCACAAGTTATGAAAGAGTAGGCTTTATGCAATGCCATGATTTCCAGTGATGACCCTATCAAATGTTGACATGATTGTTTGTTGGCAGGTACCATTCCTGTAGAAAGCAATCCTGTATAAACCACTCCACCCCCAAGATCTTGAGCCGAGACACATCGTGCAGCATCTGTGCCGCCATGCGCTCGCCTGATCCAAACCTCTTCTGTGGACAGCTTGTCCCGGAGCAGTTTGGAGGAATCTTGTTGGGAGAATCTCGGGGAAGCGGACAAATTTCATTGTCTCCACAAAGACAAGTGAAGGATTCCTGTGATCATTTATTTCCACTGAATTTCACCCAAGCTCACCTTTTGATTTCCAACAAAAGGAAGGTTTCCTCACAAAAGATGGAGATACATTAACATGGTAGATAGCAGCTCATTGCTTTTGACATTGACCTGACATCTGAGGGAGGGACTGTCACAGGCAACGTAGCTACAAAGGTCTTCCAACGGCTGCCCCACTGGTCAAACATGGTAGCAGCAAAAGCGTGGAAGCACGGCAGGGCCGAAACAATGCGCCGCTGCAAAAGCAGGAAGAATGAATGTGATAATGCCATTCTGACCCAGTACTAACATATTTGGATGGTATAAACAAATATTGCTTAAAGGAATGTATTGAAGGGTTCAGAAAGTAACTTCTTCTGGTGAATTTTGTTTATGTAGTTTGATAGTTGTACCGAAATCATTCCGCACTGGTGGGCTATCTTGATGCTCAACAAGTCTAGAAACCATTTGAGGTAATTGGTGTGTGTGTGTGTGTGTTTGTCTGTGTGTGATCAAGTGTATTCGTCACCGCTAGCTCAAGTTGCCTTGAATTAATCCAAGAAGGTGTGAGGTTCGAGAGCAAGGGGTGAGAACATGACTGTACCATCCAATGTGCTCTTTTTTTGTTCGACTTGAAAGTATTGAGAAAACCAATAAGTTTGGGTCCCGATGAAAGACCAAGTTTTTCTGGCCTTTTGATGTTGGACCTTCATCGGTTGACAGGTACATCCTAGTCAAAACACATGTTCTTCAATCCTACAAATAGAACACCTCTCCACATGTCATGTGATTCCTTTCTGATCATTCTCTTAAACTACCACTCAAACTTTTCTGTTGTGTCATTCTTCATCCATTTCCATCTCTGCATAGTCTTTGTTTTTGGCACCCGAGGCAGTTCAATCATTGGCGGGTTCATTTCTTTTTTCCCGGTGAAGGATTCAGCACGCAAGCAAAGACAAACACAGGGATATCATCATTTACATTGTGAGGTCAGTTTCATGAGTCAACACTTGGATTCATATGAATTGACTTAGAAGAATTGGCTCAACCAGTTACATCCGAGTTTGGGCATTGCAATCTTGTGTAACCACATACTTTTTGGAGTCAAAAGCATCTTCAACAGTACCAATGTGCACTCGAAAGAACTTACTTATTCCAACAGGACTCAGAAAATTAGCATCTGCTTGGTTCACATCTGATTCATGGCACTTTCTTCGACATTTTCTATGGTGAATTGTGATCTATGATGATGCACGCTTGTGCATGGTGCAATGGTGACTTGTGAAAATCGACTTTCTTCACAAAGACATAGAAATGTTATCATGCTATCTTCGGCATGCAGCTTAGCAACAACAAGCAAAAAGACGGAGGTTCCGGTCAATGATGTTCAGGCATGTTCAGACCCAATTAGTTTCTTTTCACTTTTCCCCATACGTTCCGTAGCTCCTTTTCAAATACGACTCACATACTCTCGATTTCTTTGCTAAAGGTTTCGCCTTCATTGCTTCGTGCTAAGACAATATGCCCACAAATCTTTAGAAATATCGTGTAGCATTGTGGAATGTCAGCATGGAAATAGGAGGTATTTCCTATATGTTCATGGGCCAATTTACTTGACATCCCTCTAAGCCGACCACGCACATGCATCCATTCATAAGAATTGGATGTGTCTACGCGTGAGAGATAACATGGTAACATAGTTTTCCTTGTTTCTTTCCAACTTCCAAACATGATCCAACTGCTCGTGCTAGCCGCTAGCTGTTCCTTCACCAGGAAGGCCCACTAGTCATGCCTTGGTGTCTCTTTGGTGAAGTCACATCTGGAAATATGATTCACTGGTGTTCAGAAAAATGATGGCCTGTTCCGCAACATAATGACATAGTCGTACCCATTGACCTAAATGGATCCTGTTCGTGTATCTTGTATTCAAACAAAATCACCTGACACAAGAATGAGATTTCAGAGCGATCTGCAATTCTGGGAACTGTACTTTAAGTTGGTCATACTTCGATCTCTCTAAAACCATAAGATTAGTATTAGGCTGGGACTTCCCTGAAACAAATACTTGGGAATTGAATTAAACAAACAGATCTCGTATTCCGAATTTGCCAGTATTTTCCACAAATATATGTGACGATATTAGATGGATGCCCAGGTCATTTCGTCTGGTGATCGACCCACAATGTCCATTTTGGCAGATTGAATGAGCTCTTTGCCAACCACTTTGGGAGTTTACTAAACATGATCCAACCTCGCAAATGATTCAAAATTGGTGAAATTGACGCGAAACCGTGGATTTTGCTCTTGAAATCAATGTCGAGACAACTTTACCCTGAAAGAAAATCGAAACGCTATTAGAGCTCTACAAGGTCCAGCCTTGAAAAAGAAACATTCCAACATACATATATCATATGGTTCAGTTTTGGCAAAAATTGTTGTCTTTTGATCGTCACTTCTGCAAGCACGATGTTGAAATATCAAAAACAAATACTGTGCAAAGTTACCACTAAGTGGTCAATGCCATAAGTTGAAGTACGGAATGTAAGGATTAGTGAAACTTTGCTGCCAGTGACCTCCCCGAATCGACTTGAGACACTGGGCAGTCATTGTGCCGGCGATTGAAATTCATCTGCAGAAACATGAAATGAAATTGCATCCAGAAATATCATGAGAATCATCATGGGAATCATCACTCCCGTTTTGGGAATGTCTTGCCATAGCCATAGCTAGCCTTGTCTGCTATTCAACCTCTACGGGCCAGGCCATTCAAATTCAACACTTCAATCCATAAGCTCAACCGACGCTAAAGTCCATGTGCTGCTCCTCTGAAGGGTCACCCCCGCAGCCACGAGTCAACTGTTTCTCCCAGATTTCATCGGAAAAGATCTCAAGTGTTTTTGTCAATACAAACCTGTTGTTGTTGTTGTTGTTGTGGTTGTGGTTGTCGTTGTCATTGTCGTCGTCGTCGTTGTCGTTGTGGTTGTGGTTGTTGTTGTTGTTGTTGTTGTTGTTGTTTGAAAAGCCAGTCATTCAGAAGTTTGATTGATATTTTCCCTCAAAATTTGGTTCTTCGTATATGGATATGATATGTCCAACTCATTCTAAACCTAAATTGGGATGATAAGGGTGATACACTTATAACGGCTACACAGGGGTACTTAAGCGACTGTGGACTTGAAGATCCATTTTCAATCAGGGTGGGCAAATGTGTGTTCGCTTGTGTGAGTGGAAGGTCTGGACAACCACGTGATATGCAATCATTTCTTAAGCTCACATGGCACCAACTCATTCCGAACTAGAATGCAATGCAGTATTTCCGAACAATGGAAGTATGAACATCTCCTACTAATTATGTTGAAAACACCGGAGATTCCTAACACAACAGGTTAAAAAAGAGGGTGGATCATCGCATCTTTCGTTTCATATCTCTCCTCGGACAGATCGAGATATTCAAAATGCAGGTGATTTGGGTTGACATTGATCCGTTCAGGTCTCACACATTCATCCGATATTCCGACATGTCTCCTCGCCCAAATGCACCACAACCTCAGTTGGATGTTAGAAGCACATGAACAGATTCAAATATGAAATGATTTTATATTTCAAATGAATGGCCCGAATGGCCTTTGTTCTAACCTTTTTTCTTACTAATTTTGTTGGGATACATTTGCGATCCAAATCCCAAGGAATACTCCAAACTTTCTGCTGTTGGATGCAGTAGCCTGGCTGACTGCAAACAAACGTATACAACACATGTTGTAAGTTGCAAGTAGCTGCAAAAAAATAGGCGAAAACTCCATCTTTGACCTTCAAATTCTGTAAATTTCGGTTAAACTTGATCCAAGGGACAGCAGTAATGTCGTCCACATCACCGCCTTCTTGAATCCATCGTGATCGAGCCTCCGAGACCAAGGCCTTTGCGGCCACCGTTGCGCCTGGCCGAAAAAACGAAATTCGGGTGGAGAATGTCATGATGCCATGGTTGGTTTCCTGTTTCCAATTTCTTTTGATCGAATTTACGAACTCCGCGAATGTTTTTGTTTTGATTTCATGTTTATCAGTTCATCACCTGAGCACCACAGAATGAGGCATTGAAGAGTGATTTCCCCAGAGATTCTTTGATAGAATCGTCTCTTTTTAACATTTAAGGGTTTCGGGGTAGTTTGATTGGAATAACCATCGAAGCAGCGCTATGACAGCTTCTACACCTTGAAGATATGTGAATCTATGATGGAAACTTTTGCCACAGATTCACCGCGCTTTGATGTAACTTTGCAAGAAGAACAACTTAATGACAACATGTAACATGTTTTCGAATCGAAGTTCTGGCATGGTCACGTTATGTCAGGTTTTGGCATTTGACAAACAAGATGTTCCTATGGGAAAGAGGGGCATACAACACTCTGAGGTAAAACGAGATACCAAATAAAGGGAACAATTGATGATATCGCTTCAAACTTACTTTTAAAAGTTGCTCTCTGATGAAGTGACATGCTTGAAAACTAGAGTCCTAGGCCAAAAGAAGGGGACGCAGCCAGCATTTATGCATTTGATTCCTGCTTAGCCATCTAAGTATGATGGGAAACTGCCATTACACAATACACGCACTTCACACCAAGGAGCAACCGTCGCGAGTGGCTGGACATGGTTTCCCCATATTGCAGTTGCAATACAATCTTAGGAACCCCAAAATGGATAGTGAACCAAATTTAGATCTCTGTTTGTTTGTGCTTGAAGATCTCACTGAATTCCGGCCTTACAATCACCATGTGAGCGCCTGTCACACCTTTGCGTTCTAAATCACAAATTGGGTTGTGCCACGTTCTATTCCCAAACAAAACACTGCGTGGCTACGAGCTGCGCTTGTAGCTATACTTTTTTGATCCACCAACCAGCCCGAGAGGAAGCTCCAGCCAAGATGAACAAACCTGGCGTTCTATTGCCAAACTGTCACCGCCACAATCTTCACGAACCGCAGCAAAGGCCTCACCTGCAGCTTGAATCTGCTGCACACCCTTGAGCTGATCTCGAACTGCGGAACTTTCACCGCCACAGCATGCATCACCCCAGGTCACGACTGATCCATCTGCTAGAATCGCAGCAAAGGCCTCGTAAGTGTGCAGCAGATTCAATCCACTTACGCCGTTAGTGGATTGAATCTGCTGCACACCTCTGAGCTGACGTTGTACTGCCGAACTGTCACCGCCACTGCGTGGACGACCCCAGGTCACGACTTCGTTATCTCCATGACACCACAACGCAAAGGCATCTCGTGTTGCTGCCAGTTGTGGTCGAAGTACCAGATCTGTAAGGAACTCTCCATCTTCTATCTCTGCTTCCTCTAAGGTTTGCTCAAAATTGACTAAGACTCGATTCTTGGCAGTGATAAGTCCTTTGGAAAAAAGCACCTTACTAAGGCGCTTTTTTCCAAAGGTTTGTTGGGCCGCTGTCCTTAATTCTTGAAGCGTGGATGAGGGCAGAAATGTGAGAAGTTCAGAATGCCCATTCGGCAAAACTGCATGTATGTAGATCATGTGAGACATCCTCGCTTGAAGACTGGTGAAAAAGTCAGTAATGCATCTCTACTTGACACTTTGAGCCCGAGCCAAGCGGTGTAGGACTTGGAAAATAAGTTGACTTGTAGGATGATGGCTGCCTTTCATCAAGAGATTCTTGTACACTTTTCTAAAGCTAGGCCCATCTTCAAAGGAAAGACGAACACAAACAATTCCAGCGGTTTTTAGTTTTCGCCTTGATCATCGCTCTTGAGTTTTAAGGCTGCAGAAGTGATTGCAGCCACTTCCTGCGTCGTGACCTGGCGTTTGGAAGGACGGGAAATGCAAACAACAGAGCGATGTTCTTTTTTTTTGCATGGTTTTAGTCAGTGTTATGATAAGGGTTCGTCAAATCAAAGACATTTTTAGGGGGAATTTTTGAAATGGAGAAACTTCTTTTGAACCGGGATTTTTGAAAGCGGGGGGAACTATTTTTTAGGGGGACTTGGAAGGGGGGTGATATCATTCTTTTGCGAGGAACCTTGTAGGGAGTATGACCTGAATGCCTCTGGCTGGACGATTTTGGACATTTCGACCTTCTCGACAACTTTTTTTTGTTTGACTTTCACTCGTTTTCGGGTCTATGCTGCCTTAGGTACTTGGCTGATCCACATGGTTTTGTCGCACATGATGAAACTCTTCAAATTCAACATTCAAAGACTTGAATGATTTCGGGATTCTTTCGGTTCAGACTACGATTCCCAAATGATTGACACAGCTCCTCCAATCATCCTAACAAATGTGATTGATGATTCATTCAACTAAACCACCACATGAACAACAAGTTTCAGCTCTTTACAATCCTTCAAATCTAAATCCTCAAGGAGGATATAGAGAAATCAACCCCGCCTTCTCCCACAAACCGTCCGAGGCTAAAATCACAGCACTTCCACCAGGAATCCTTGAAGATTCAGGCAAACTCGGAATGCTGGCAGCACTTTCAGAATCTGAAATCATTTCATGGTGCTTTTTTCATGCCCTTATCAAACTGATTTTCAGCGAGGTTCAATGGCTGAAGGGGCTATTCACTCACTGATGACTATTTACGGCTATTTATCTGAAAACCAAACATTTGTCCGTGAATTCTTGAAATTCTTCACCTTCAGTACCAATTATTCTCTTAATGCCATCAATTCATCCAGTTGCAAAAACCTTTGTTTCCTTTGTGAATGAAAAGCAAACATTTGGCAACATTTTTTAAACAAATGGATGTTTCCGAAAATAGTGGTACCCCCCAAATCATCCATTTTAATAGGGTTTTTTCCATTATTGTCACCATCCATTTTGGGGGGAACACCCCTATTTTTGGAAACATCCAAATAATGGAAACATGAAAATTTCCAACTCTGAGTTTCCCCAACTGGACGCAGGTATGGATGGAGGGTTCATTCAACACACCTACCGCACTGGCCTGGCGAGTTTTTTCGCTCGAAAAACTTCAGGTTGACTCATTTCAACTTGGATATGCGGCAAAAACATAGGTATTTGGGTTTAGTATTGTCTATCTGGTACCCCAAAATCCAAGTGTTTTTTCTACAAGAACTTGTGAAAACACATTTTGGCGAGTTTCTTCGGTGGTAAAACCCCACAACCATTAACGTCACTCCATCATTTTTTGGTCAAATGCCTCGTTTCATCCTCCCAAAAAAGGGATGTTTCTCCGTGAATCCTGAAGCCATTACAAACTACCCATGACCAACCACACACACCTGACATTTGTCAAATTTTGTCGCTCTAAGCAGCAGACTGTACATCTTCTCTGTGCTCCGCTGTTCCAAGTTGTTAGAGGGGTTTTAGCCCCAAGTGGAGTTGCAGCTAAATGGACATGATATCCTCAAATAACCACAGATCTTAGAAAGTGTATTCTTCATACATGTTGATCCATTGATATATTTTCATCACATATTCACAGTGTTCGCATATAGGATGAGCAAAACTTCAATTGCCCTGCGTACACCGTTACGCGTGACACTTGTATCGGAGTCTGGAAGTTGTTCTTCCTGATGACATGATTTGTCTTCAAAATGTGTAAACAAAAACTAGATTTTGATCAAATGAGCTGTGAATTGCTTGGACCATCCTTCAAACAATGTGGAGAAACTGGGACAATTGATTACTTTGGTGGAGTTTCACTTCTGAAAGTAATAATGTTTGAAGCTGTTTGAAGAAAAGAATTGGATCTTCGGATCACCGGGGCTGTGGACATTCCTCCTTTCCGGCGCTTTCAGATTGCGACTGTCCATCCACAGTGGTTTCTGTGGACTCTGCAGCCACCTGCTCCACGGTGTGCACGGTGTGTGGAGCTAATGATGATGTGTTTACTCCAAGATATGAAACAGAAACTATCGACAGAAAGTTGATGAAAAAATATACCTGCAAAAAACAAGTTGATATTGGAATCAAATGATATTTATGAGAAGTTGCCCTCTGTTCAGGTGTATATTGGAGCTTTAGACTTAATTGATGATTCAAGCACCATGTTGACTTGTGAAAATGCATCTTCTCCTTGCCTTTGCATCTTCTGCAGGATGTTGGTCCAACTCCAAGTTGATCTCTGATAGATCATCCAAGGTGCAAACCTGTCAAGGCAAGGAGCACGGCAAGGCAAGGTGCAGTGCCACCTGTCGACCTTTGAATCGGAACCCACCTGTCGCCGCACTAAGTTCCAATAGTAGCCTTGTTTCGCCAAGAGCTCCTTTTCAGCAACTTCCAAGGAGTTTCGGTGTCAAAATGTGTCAAATCTTCTGGCACCTAAAATGTCTGAAAACAGAAACTCTGAGCTGGACAGCTACTTTTGGAAGTATCAGGACAGTCCTTGGGAGGTCCACTTTCCACCACCTTTCCATCGCGCATGCAAATAATGCGATGCGCATGGCGGATGGTACCTGTTGCCCAGGTGCTGGAATGGTGTTGTGGAGGAAAACGATGGCAATGATGAGGATTTTGATGGTTATGACAGCTATGGGGATTCGTTGATGTCGTGATGATACTCTAAGTTCAGGCAACTCAACAGGAAAACATCTCGGCAAATATCATACATCCCATCTTAAGCTGATTACCTTGGCTATAAAAAGCGCACTTAAGCGATGGGCAATCACCAATGTCGTTCGTCCAACCATGACGGTGTCGAGGGCATCCTCCGCAAAGAACCGGGGACCAGCTGTAAAATCAAGCCAACAGTCTATTTTGTCAAGGTGCTACGTGTCCTTCTATCTTGCCAACACTGTAGTTTTTGAGGTGATTTGAAGTATGGAAGGAAATTAAGGTCATTAAGGTAATGCCTTAGAGAACCTCATTGTAACAACTTGTTAAGCAACGGTACACACCTGTACAGCACCTTCAGCTTCTGCGTCTAAGGCGCTTGTTGCCTGCCCAAAAAATGGAGAAAACACAGGGATTAGAGTTCATGTTGTGAAACTAATCCTGTGTGACTTATTTGAATGTATGTCTGCAACATCTCTAAAGATTCGAATACCCCAAAAAATAGAAAGAACTTTGATAAGCATAGAAACATCTGTTTTCAGATGTAGGTTGTCAGGCTCTAGCACTCCACTGACAGATTCAGCTTTGTGATCAAGACAGCCGAGAGGAATGATATGAAATATATGAATATCTCCCGATGACATCTCCATGAACATGTCAGGGTAATGATATAACAGCATGTCTTTTTCAAATGCACAGCTCCAAAATCACGACAGCCGGAAGGAAATGAAATTTGAACAGCTCCCCAGCTGTTCGGAAACCAAAAAATCCAAGGTGTCACTTCCCTCTTTTGGAGAGTCGCAGGTACACAATAATATGTTGGATTACAAAACCCCCCAAAAAAACTAGACATCATGTTGACTGGTAAAACTAAACCATGAATTTTGGGATATTTTTGCTTCCCTGAAAGGTGGCTATTGATGGCTATTGATGGCTGGTTTCACCCACCTCATCCAAGACCAAGATCTGTGGTTTCAAGATCACCGCCCTTGCTATGCTGAGGCGTTGCCTAAGATTTCCAACGAAACGTGGATGGAACTGATCTGATCTCAACCTTCACAGTTGCAACTAAGCACTTTGAGTACTTGACTTCTGCCCTCCAGACATATGGGCTCCTTGATCACCTCAGACTTTTCTTGCAAATCTACTTTAAGGGTGGAGGAGTGGAAGATGAAAATTGAGGATAACAATTGTGTTTCAAGTTTCAAGGTTCGTCAATTCATGGGTGTCTCAACAGGTTTGGCGAATGCTGGAGTTTCTCCATCGTCTACAATTTCAGGAGTTGTACGGCTCGCCCACAACGCGTTTCGGGTTTGAAAGTTTCATCAAGAACAAAACGAATGTAAAAGTGCGCAAGCTCAATGTGTCCCTGTAAAAGCAGCACCGGCATTTGTTCTCCTCTTGACGAACTCCCACTTTTCAGCGTTTTCAGCCAAACACCAAGAAAACACACACACACACAACTGGACTAATCACCTTCGAGCTGATCTCGAACTGCCGAACTATCACCACCCCAGTTTTCATGACCCCAGGTCACGACGGATGCATCTTCCAGAATCGCAGCAAAAACCCTATATTGTGGCTTGAATCTGCTGGACACCTCTGAGCTGGTCTTGAACGNCCGCCACAGCGTTTATCACCCCAAATTACGACGGATCCATCTTCCAGAATGGCAGCAAAGGCAGCAACTGTGGCTTGAATCTGCAGCACACCCCTGAGTTCATCTCGAACTTCCGAACTGTTACCGCCAAAGCCTTCACGACCCCAGGTAACGACAGATCCATCTTCAAGAATCGCAGCAAAGGCCTGTTCTGTCGCTTGAATCTGCTGCACATTTTGAAGCTGATCTCGAACTCTCGAACTGTCACCGCCACACCCTGCATGACCCCAGGTAGCAACGGATCCATCTTCCAGAATCGCAGCAAAGGCACCAGCTGAGGCTTGAATCTGCTGGACACCCTTGAGCTGATCTCGAACTGCCGAACTGTCACCGCCAGATACTGGATAACCCCAGGTGTCGACAGATCCATCTTCCAGAATCGCAGCGAAGGCATTCTTTGTGGCGTGAATCTGCTGCACACCCCTGAGCTGGTCTCGAGCGGCCGAACTGTCACCACCACAGTTTAAAAGACCCCAGGTAACGATTGCGCTATCTGCATGACACCACAAGGCAAAGGCACTTCCTGTTGCTGCCAGTTGCGGTTGAAGTACCAGAGCTGTAAGGCACTCTCCGTCCTCTAGTTCTGCTTCTTCTAAGGTTCGCTCGAAATCGACCAGAACTCGATTCTTGGCAGTGATAAGTTTGAGGTACTTTTTCCCAAAGGCTTGTTGGGCCGCTGTCTTTAACTCTTGAACCGTGGAAGAAGGCGGAAGTGTGAGAAGTTCAGCATGCCCATTCGGCAAAACTACATTTATCTGAATCATTTTAGACGTCCTCAAAATCTTGACGATCAGCAATGTCACACCTTGAGCCCAAGCCAAGCAGGAATACACAATCGGGGAACCATGCAATTCTCTGAGAGAGATGGCCTTTGCTTAAACACAACTCAAAGTCTCAAATTAAGCCCTAACAAAGAACCATGATTTTTGGCTCAATGTTGAATTTGCGACT
This sequence comes from Breviolum minutum Mf 1.05b.01, assembly GCA_000507305.1. NCBI lineage: Eukaryota > Dinophyceae > Suessiales > Symbiodiniaceae > Breviolum > Breviolum minutum. Next base: position 27,754 of record DF240801.1, read on the forward strand.
CCACAGTATCCTTCAATCAAGTACGGGGCGATCTCTTGAAGCGGCATACCTTTTCCTACGGCACTAGGTACGATGCTGCGAGTTGGACTCAAACAAGTCCGTAATCACTGGGGCCATTCCCAAGGGCATTGCGGTGAAGTGACCGGTGAATTTGACACAGACCGTCATACAAAATCTCCTCTTGGAGATCTAGCTAGTCATTTTTCCCTTTCAGGAAACACTTTCTATTTTTCGGATAAACAAGAAACAACAGGATTTGACTAAAAATGATGCATGCTTGTTGCAAAGAACTGCCTTCAACGCACAAAGTCTAACAATCAACGGGTCTTACTAGGTTTTTCACGATTTACTCACGGAGTGACCTAGTGACCCCCTGTTGAGTTGGTTCAAAATTGTCAGCATTTTATTCGAGAGTCTGTGGGTCAAGTCATACTTCACCTACATCCATATTATCAAAATAGATCCAACATTTGTTAAAAAACATCCACCTAGTCTTACTTCCCTCAAAGTAATCAGAAATTTCCAATTTTCTGGTGAATTAGACCTTTTCGGCATCAAGAGTAGTAGTTCTCAGGGCTCAGACCAACATAGGTATCCTTAGGTGAACATCCCAAGAGTGTCGGGCCGGTTGGTTGACATCTTCCGGTTGACATGGAATTGTATGTGGCTCGTGAGTTCAGTTGGTTAGTTCCTCTATCAAATCTCATACAAGTGAAGACTTGCCCAGTTTATGAACATATTGGGAGCTGCGTGGGTTCAGATTGGAGCAACTCATATATTCAGTACATCAATCATCTGTCGCAGATCCAAAACATGGTTGTACGTCTAGGATCCTCGTGGTGTGTTGCAGTGTATATGGCAAAGAGTTGATTTAGATCTTCAACACAAACAAACAAACAAACAAGCAAACAAACAAACATCTCAAGCATGTCAAAGATGTTCTTCATGTCCATCACTATAGATAGCAAACCTTAAGGGTTTTATCGTTTTACCTCCATCAACTCGTCCAGCAAACCCAGCGTCATATCCCGCAGGAAAGCCCTGAACGAAGTCATGTGCGGAGGCCAAACGAGCTGCAGCCTAGCAATTCAAAACAGGTCAGGGATGAATGGCCTGATTCTGGTACCATAGATCATCCACTATAGACGCTACACATATTATAAATCATGAATATATTATATTAGCATGTCCAAATGGTCCATATAAGTGTTACACATATATACCAAATATGCCTTGTATAAGTTCGTATATCAAAGGTGCTAAACAAATTGATGATTCGATACTAATTACATACCTTGCCTCGATCTCTTCATCGGGCACTTCCCTGGAGGAGAGTTTGTTTCGGTGAAGCCGTGACTCAAAAAAACCAAGGCTGCAAACAAGATTATTAGTTTTTATCTTATACGAATTGTAGATCCATCTATTATCCATTTTGTTTTCCGAAGTTGGTTCAATAGACTAACAGTAAACAACAAGGCTTAAGAAAATGCAAATTTTGTCACAAGGTTGGAGGCTCATCTGTTCGTCTTTCAGTTCTGGATTTTGGAGCCATTGATATGGGAATGCTTGCAAGGGAGAAAGTCGGATAAAGTATTCAGGAGGATCTGGACCCCTGACTTCAAAATTTTGTGCAAACACACGCAGGATTGTGTAACAAGACAGTAAATTCACATTCCTCAGATTTGAAAATGTTGAGTGAGTAATGAGAAATACACACTTCACATTTTCACTTAGATTTTGGCAAATTACAAACAACTTACCACTATGTCTTTCACCACCGCATTTTCAGACCTGCGACATCCGTAGGTCAAGTTGTTACGAATGCTGGTGTCGAAAAGCAACGGCTGTTGTGCTACCTCAGAACTGAGGGGTTTGGAGGAGAAGGGTTTGGAGGAGAAGGGTGTGTGAAAGAAACATTGAAAAACAAATCAATCAGTAGAAAGAAAAACCCAGATCTTTCATGTGACATGTCCTGAATTCAATGCTCGTGCCAGAATCCTTGTGAAATAAACTCAACTTGATGAGTTTTGCCAAATTTAAAGGGGTTGTGATGTGGGGATATGAAGGGGATAGTAGAGGGATGTCAATTCATCACGCTAGTCATGGTGATTTTGGGATTCATCTTTCGTGCTGAAACTCTCCGGCGAAATCATATAACATCTGCCTGGATGAATGGATGCATGTTGAGAAAATCAATCATTTCAACTTTTTTTTTTCTGCAAAAAAAAACATTCAGCTGACGAAAGGAGAAAAAAGGATGACAAAACGCAATTCAAAAACGATACATAGAATTCGCAATCTGTGAAGATCGAGGAAGTCATTTTCGCAGGTTACAACCCCGAGGTTAAACCTCCTCTTCCGATCATTCAAGGCCGACATCTTTAGAAGCCCAGACCAAGGCCATTTGCGAGTGCAAGGCCGAGGTATCCTCAGAATCACAAGGTATAAAAAGCCAGTTGAGGTATCCTCTGGATTGGTGAAGGTGAGACTCATTGAATTCAGAAAAATCCTGGGGATTTCCGTCACTGAGAAAATCTATCTGCTGAAAATTTTGGTGTGGAGCCATTGCAGCAATCCCACTCAAACCTTGCATTCTAGTGAGGTTTTTTGGAAGGGTGTTGCGCATCTCCATCTTCACCATACCGTGGTGATACAACATTAGCAAAAAAAATAGATCACTGTCTTCCATCAGCCAAACAACACAAGTTTGGTAGTATATATTGGAAGATACCTCGTTTTGTGTGTGAAATCAGGGTTAGAAAAGATATGTATGAATAAATTTTATAGAAAGTTCCGATTGAAAAAACATCAAATTCATAAGATCCAAGTTTCCCAATCAGAGAGTCTGGTGCCATCCACCAAGATCTCACCTACCTGGCGAAAGGTGAACCAAGATCTTGAACATGGCGCTTTTCTGAAGATGTGAAAAATATACATTTTGTATATATTCAAGAAAAATGGTATATCTATAGTGCACATGCTTTTTAAATCTTCCAACTTGAACACCTTTTTCAAACACAAAGGGAATCGCAAGTTCTTGTTGAGATGTTAAGTTCAGCTTTAGGATTATATCCAGCTCTGAGATGGGACACAGAACCAACAGCATGATGCGGCTCTGGATGTCGATGAACAAATACTTACTTTTTCAGTATTCTGTGAAAGCAATCACAACTTATCAATGAATATCCTAAAACCAATATGCTTTGTTCTGGTAATTCTTAACTTGTGCCATTCGGGACTGCTATTGAACTTTTTCATTGAAGATCATTGTGGCTTTGGCTTATTCAGAAACATGTTAACATGTCACTAAAACATGGAAAACATAACATGTTTAACATGTTTTAACCATTCAACCGGTAATTTACCATGACTCACCAGGAACCACCGGGCAATCCCTCACTTCAGGGTCGTAATGCCGGAAGAGCAGGGCTGCAATGGTGGACTTGCCGCTTCCAGATGCACCTACCTGGGAAATCCAAACAAAAAATAACAAAAATACATGAAAAAACACACAAGTCATAGTGCACAAGAAATTTCAATTGCCAGAAATTGAATTAAACAAACTTCCTAAGCAACAAAAAACTATCACGGTGAGCCATTTGCAAATGAACGTGTGTATTTGTTTAAAACCATGAGTTTCTTGATCAAGAAGTTCAATCCCATGCGACATGTCCCATTCCACCACGGATCTTTTGGTAACAGGGTAAGATCAGGGAAACCACCTTCAACCTCCCAAGCAACCATCGGTTCATCCCCGAGTCCACAAGGGATCTTTTCAGAAGTGGCAAGACTTCATGCCTCGTTGGAGATATCTTTTTATGGTAAAATGGGGTTAGAAATTCACGACTGGTGTCGGAAAAATGAAACACTGACCCCTCTTGTAAAACCAAAGGACCAAAGCTGTCATCTGTCCTTTCTCCATGTTGAAGCTCACGCCCCTGGCAGGCTTTGTGGTATCAAAATCAAGTCAACTTGTGCTATATTCATGTGAATGAGATGCCTCCAATGATTCACTGGACCAACAACCCGAAAAAAAGAGAAGAAAAAACATGGTGTGAAAGGCAAAGGTACCAAAATGAGATACATTACCAACAAAAAACAACAAATTTCTAGCTCAGCACAGGGTCTCGTAGATCAATATGTTGGCAATGTATGCATCTATGTGGCTTGAATCTGCTGGACACCTCTGAGCTGATCTTGAACTGACGAACTGTCACCGCCACGGTATGCATCACCCCAGGTGACGACGGATCCATCTTCCAGAATCGCAGCAAAGGCCCTACGTGTGGCCTGAATCTGCTGCACACCCTTGAGCTGACCTTGAACTGCCGAACTGTCACCGCCAAAGTCTGCATGACCCCAGGTCACGACGGATCCATCTTCCAGAATCGCAGCAAAGGCACCACCAGTGGCTTGAATCTGCTGCACGCCCTTGAGCTGATCTCGAACTGCCGAACTGTCACCGCCATGGTCTGCAAGGCCCCAGGTAACGACTGATCCATCTTCCAGAATTGCAGCAAAGGCATTCTCCGTGCCGTGAATCTGCTGCACACCCCTGAGCTGATCTCGAACTGATGAATTGTCATCACCATAGCCTGCAGAACCCCAAGTAACGACGGATCCATCTTCCAGAATGGCAGCAAAGGCGCTATTTGCGGCTTGAATCTGCTCCACACCCTTGAGCTGATCTCGAACTGCCGAACTGTCACCGCCAAAGCCTGCACAACCCCAGGTAACGACGCGTCCAGCTTCCAGAATCGCAGCAAAGGCCCCGTTAAGAGTGGCTTGAATCTGCCGTACTCCCTTGAGCTGATCTCGAACTGCCGAACTGTCACCGCCAGATTGTGGATTACCCCAGGTAACGATTGCGCTATCTGCATGACACCACAAGGCAAAGGCACTTCCTGTTGCTGCCAGTTGCGGTTGAAGTACCAGAGCTGTAAGGCACTCTCCGTCCTCTAGTTCTGCTTCTTCTAAGGTTCGCTCGAAATCGACCAGAACTCGATTCTTGGCAGTGATAAGTTTGAGGTACTTTTTCCCAAAGGCTTGTTGGGCCGCTGTCTTTAACTCTTGAACCGTGGAAGAAGGCGGAAGTGTGAGAAGTTCAGCATGCCCATTCGGCAAAACTACATTTATCTTAAGCATCTGAGATGTCCTCAAATTTTTGACGCCTCTTGAAAACATCAGCGATGAATCTCTACTTCGCACTTTGAGCCCAAGCCAAGCAAGAATACATTGTTCTCTACCGGTGATCAGGTACTAACTTTACAAAGAACATCAAACAAAGGTCTGGCCACCTTTCACTTGCTGTGTATATAAATATAACATGTCATTCTGATATGGTACATTTATCTGGTGTAGGACTGGAAGATCAGTTGACTTGTAGGATAATGCCAGCCTTTTGTCAAGACGTTCTTGTCCATTCGTTTGCAAAGCAGCGAAAACCACATGTTTCTTGCTCTGGAAAAGAAAAGAACAATGGCGGATTGGAAAACCGGAAAACCAAAGTGGATGAATTTCAACCAAAGCGGATGAAACCGAATAATCCTGAGGGATGACAGCACCTTGACCACAACCACGTTATGCTTACTCATGTGCTGGACACTCAAAATTCTACTCAAATATCTTTTTCAGGCATGTGGAAATCAGCTGTCATCTGACCACCCAGTCTTGAATGTACAATTGTTCTCCAGGGCCAGTGAATATGAAGGAAAACAAATCTTGATTTTAGGAAAACAAATTTCCGGAAACTGTCCTTTACCCTGCTGCCAATCTTTTTAGGTTTCCTTGAATTCAATTTGTCAGTTTTTCTTGTCTATAGCCAGTGGCTTTCAGTTTACATGCAAAGCTGGCAAGATCCATGACACGTTGTGCCGTCCTATTGAAGAAGCAGTGCTTCATCTGGGAACCAAAATAATAATCACTCACACTCACTTGGCAATTTTACTATCGATATCATAGCAGGTGCAAACTGCCTTCGTTCGTGCTGCGCGGAAAATACCTGCTCATGATCTGAACGATCATGGTCTAATGGTAATCCGTGAACCAACTGACATGGGTGATATGTAAATCTTTGAAAAAAGAAACCACACATTGTTCATGTGGTGCTTGGGATTTTACCTGGCAAACCTGGTATATTAGTACTTATTAGTACGGTGTCCATTCTTCCCTTCCGCCGACACCCCACTAAACTCCAAACCTCAAGACCTGCACATCTGGTCTTGCTGGATATGAAAACCTGGGAGTTGGAAACAATGAAAACAGTTAAGAGGTTTGGAAAGAAAAGGAGTTGTAATTGGTTTCTTTTTGATTTTCTATGTGTAAACAACCAAGTATTTACATACAATGGTATATTAGTATATTAGACTTATGTTTCTGTCAATAACATTAGCATCAAAACCACCCAGCCAACTGAGTTTCTAGATTTCTCCATATATAAGCGGAATATGTACGTCTAAAGCTCAATTTCGGAGAATTTCATTTAAAAGACCATGACTGGTGGGTGATTACCCCAGCGTTAGTACAGAATCAAACATGTTGTGTGTATTCTTTGTGTATTTATTTGGCGGATGCTCCTAGAGGGACCAAAAGGATGCAATCTTTGAGGTTGTTTTCAGATAATCTGACCTCTTTTTTTGGGGGGGGGGACAGCAATTTTGACAGCACGAAAATGGCTGGAATTACAGATCTCATATTTGGCCAATCTTTATCTACACCAAATCCCCACGAAACTACAGTACTCTGTAAATTCATCAGTTGTTTTGGGAGGTACCACATTTCATTTGCAGTGAACCCGCCTTGCAAGGGGACCCATGTTTGACCTTTTTTTCCTTGCTGATGGGCGATGATTGCAGTAGTAGTAAGAGTCTTCATCATTACCAGTACCAATATGACTTTGACAGTTATAAGTTATAAGTGGATATACCAGCTTATCTTAGTTGAGTGAAACACCTAGACTTTCGAATGTCCTTGTGGAAACATTCGTTTTTTTTTTTCCGGTGTGTCATTCAACTCTTTGGAATTTCGATCTCAAGCAGCTCCACATCTCGAAATTCCACATCTCCATCCACCTGGCAATCAATCCACAAATTCTGGGCAAAGCTGATTTGGCATGAATTTTTCAAAACCAGCTGCTTAGTGTATAGATTCCTAACACTTGAAGCATCCTCTTAATTCATTCATCGCTTTCAGCTGTCAGTAGTCACACTTTGCACCTTGAAATGGACCCACCACAAAGCAAAAGTCAAAGAAAAACTGTGGTTGTCAATCTCTCTCTCTCTCTCTCTCTTATCGAAAAATTAACATCATAACCGCGTTAAACTGTCACTCCACACCTCTGCATGATGGTCTCCCGAGAGAACTTGTGGCGATCGATCCATGAACTCAAAATGATCTAACAACATGTCGTGACCTCGACATAGTTTGCTGGGCGTCAGTGCAAAATACCGGAAAGGGAATTTCAACTTGAATCCAAAAGTTCTGAAGGGTTTCAACTTCAAACTACCGGAATATTATAAAATCTGAGAAATGCCCGTCTTTTAATTTCACCTGGAACGGTTCTGTTGCATTGTTTCATCACTCCGAGTTTCCAGCAATTTTCACCCAAGTCACACTCTTGGAAAAAGTTAGTGACATGTTCCGGAAGCAACATCTAAAATCACTCATCATGGTGTTTAGGTTTCACTTACCTTTGTCCACATGAAAAATCCATCATTCACCAGATTCACCAAAGGGACGTCGTTGAAGCTCTTCAAATTGATGTCGAACACGCTGCACCAGTCCACCCACCTGGAAGACAGGGTTTTTGTAGGTTTTTGTGGAACCCGAAAATTGAACAAATGTAAGCTTCACACTCAAAATGAGTATCTCAACATGACTCATGACTCATGACTGTGATTTCAAATATAGTTCATGTGAGTGCCATGTGTGGGTTGCGCCACATTCCGTTGCCAAACAAAACATTGCGTGGCCATGAGCTGCGTTTGTAGCTATCCTTTTTATGAACCAAACAGCCCGAAGGGGAGCTCCAACCAAGATGATTTTCTATGTGACAGCTCAGGCCTTGCCAGTCGGCAAACACAACGAAGTTGGGGAGAGTCTGTCAAGGCTGGAGGAACAGGTCTTACGCCTAAGTTGGAAGATGTCCATAAAGAAGCAGTGAAGAAGTATGGGGAAGAACCTTTGACTGGCGCCGCTGGACAGCGTTATCGTAGAGTTTTAGGTCAATTGGCGGCTGCGCTTTCTCGAGCAAATTTGTCATTTCCCATTTCTTCTCTGTCCAGGTTTCAGGCCAAACCTAATCCAGCAGCAGAACATTTCCATTTTCTTCAGGGCATACCCAAGTTCGGCAGCCACCGCCATAGAGTGCATTCCCCCAGGTCACGATGCATCCATCTGCCAGAATCGAAGCAAATGCCTCACTTGTGGCGTGAATCTTCTGCACACCCCTGAGCTGATCTCGAACAGATGAATTGTCACCACCATAGCCTGCAGAACCCCAAGTAACGACGGATCCATCTTCCAGAATCGCAGCAAAGGCCCTGTAGGTGGCTTGAATCTACATAACACCCTTGAGCTGATCTTGAACTGCCGAACTGTCACCGCCATGGACTGCAAAACCCCAGCTGACGACGGATCCATCTTCCAGAATCGCAGCAAATGCCTGATTGTTGGCTTGAATCTGCTGGACACCCTTGAGCTGATCTCGAACTCTCGAACTGTCACCGCCACATTCTGCATCACCCCAGGTGACGGCGGATCCATCTTGCAGAATGGCAGCAAAGGCAGCATCAGTGGCTTGAATCTGCTGCACACCCATGAGCTGATCTCGAACTGCCGAACTGTCACCGCCAAC